>JAQZBX010080918.1:0-13751 GCA_029593785.1 Cabassous unicinctus | reverse complement strand
AATTTTTTTTTTATTTGTAAAATGATATATAAATACATATGCATATATGTGCATTTGTTTACATAAATGTTATTTGTTATATATATATATACATTTTATAAAGGTGCCTTGATTACCGAAATATTACTCAGAAACTACAGGGATTCCCATGCTCCCCACCGCCCACACCCCCAAAAACACCCCACACAACCATTCCCCATCCGTGTGGTACTACACCCGCAATGGATATACACATCCTGGGGCCTTGCCACTGAGCATAGCTGCTTTACTTTTTACCTGCATGACACTGAATATATTAATCTCTGTGATTCAATTTCTTCATATACAAAATGAGGGGTAATAATAGTATCTACCCCAGAGATTTGTTGTGAGATTTAAATGAGTTAAAATGCAAAGCACTTATTTGGAATGTTATCAGAAAGCAACCAATAAATGTTAGCTATTATTTTGACATATGGAATTTTTAAGGTTTTTTTTTTTTTTTTGCTATTATACAAGATAAATCTCAATATTGTTTTGCTTTTTACATGATAGAATTTTATTTCCCTTTAACATAGAATAGTTATGAAAACAGGCTATTCAAAGATGGAATGGGGGTCACAAAGGTGTTTGGAAGAAGCCTCTTTCAGGTTCATTGAATCTATCCCATGGTATGTGTCTCATCCTCATAGTTGGAGATAGCTGCCAAATCTCCAGCCATCACAACCATGCTCTAGGTTCCAGGAGAGGAGAAAGGGCAGAAGTTTCAGCTTCCCCTTTTTAATCAGCTATTGAAGTATAATTCACATGCAGTAAAGTTTATTATTAATAGAATTTGATGATTTTTGACAAATGTATAAAGTTGTGTAATTTGAACCACAATCAATATGTAGGGTATTTCCATCAACTCAAAAAGTTCCCTCAGTTTCCTTTGCAGTTATTATCCTTCTCTTCACCCAGAAACAACCACTCATCTGCTCTTTATCACTAAAAAAGATTCATTGTTTTTTAGAATTTCATATAAATTGAACTATGCATCTTTTGTGTCTGGTTTCTTTCATTTAACATAATGCTTTTGAGATCCATCCAGGTTTTTGCATGTTAGAGAAGAACGGCACTCACTGAAATGCAGAGACTGACAATTGCAGGCAGGAAGTTTATTGGGAAGCTCTCCCAACAGAGGGGGTCTGAAGAATAGACTTCAGCACCCCCTGCCGGCATGGCAGGGGTCTGAAGAGAGACTTTAGCCCAGCCCCAGGGGGTGGTGGATATGGCTTTATACAGGACATCAATAGGTGGGGAAACCAAGTACAGCCTGGGGCCAAATGGCGGGGGTGGGGGGTAGGGGTGGGGGTGGGGAAGTTGGCTAGGAAGTCTTGGAATGTGGGAGGGGTTGGTGGTGCTTGGGTCCAGAGGGGGTGATGTCCCTTATCTACTCCATTTTGTTTATTTTTGGGAGGGGATGAGCTGCCCATAGGCTATGGCGTGTTCAATTGGTTATGGCTGGAGGCTGCCTTTCTTCATTTATGTCAGGGGGGAGTTGAGTCATGGTTTTATGACCTGTTAATCATTGCAAACCTTGTAAGGGGATACCTCTAACATTGCAAATATCAGTATTTTGTTCCTTTTTAGTGGAGGAATATACCACAGTTTTTTCATCTATTCTAGTTGATGGACACTTGGTCCAAGTTTTGGCTATCATGAATAAAGCTACTATGAACAGTCATGTTCAAATTTTTGTATGGAAATATTTTTCATTTTTCTTAGGTAGATAATTAAAAGTAGAATAGCTGGGTTGAGTAGTAAGTATATTATTCTAGTTTTCTAAAGATACTCAAACAGATACCATAAAATGGGTTGGCTTTTAACAATGGGAATTTGTTCGTTTACAAAAGCTTACAGTTTTAAGACTGAAAATGTCCAAATCAAGACATAAGCAGGCAATGCTTACTCCCCAAAGACTGGCTGCCAGCAATCCTAGCCTCCTCTGCCACATAGTAAGGCACATGGCATTGTCTGCTGGTCTCTCCTTCTTTTCTGTGTTTTGTTGCTTTTAGTTTCTTGGTTCATGGCTATCTCTCTTTGTCTGAATTTCTTTTTCTTAAAACAACTCCAGAAAGAGGATCAAGACCCACCCTGAATGAAGTGTGCCATATCTTAACTTAAGGTTCTACTCTCCTAAAGATCCTGCTTACAGTGGGTCACACCAACAGGAATGGATTAACTTTAAGGACATTCTTTTCTGTGGTCCAAACAGCTTCAAACTATCACACTTTGTCCTCTGGACTCCCCAAAAACATGTTCTTTCCATTTGAAAAATACATTCATTCCATCACAATATCCTAAAAGTCTTAAATCACTTCAGGAACAATATTAAGTACAAAGTCTCATCAAAATTAATTATAGGTGTGGTCTGTCCTGGGACACAATTCCCCTGGGCTGTTGAGCTGTGAAACCAAGAAAAGAAGTTATCTACTGCCAATATAAAATGGAGGGACAGTCATAGGATAAATGTTCCCATATCCATAGGGAGAAATTGGAAAGAAAACTGTGGTCACAGGTCCAAAACAATTCCAAAACCCTGCAGAGCATACTCCATTCGATTTCAAGATCTGAGAGTCCTCTTCAGAACAATGCCTTGTCCTCAGGACCTGATAGATCAGCAGCTCCATCCTTTTGAAAGGCTTGCTCAGCAGTCATGCTCTTCCCACACAATGGGTTGAAGGCTGCAGCATCTTCAAGCCTTGGTGTGATGGCCAGGCTTTCAACTCTACCCTCATCAAGCATCTGGATGGTGGCCAGACTCTAGACTCCATCCTCCTTAAGCCTGTGGGTGACAGACAGCCTCTATGCAGTCCCCTGGGCATCTGAGAAACCTAGGAGAGTAACAAAGTTCCTGAACAATGTGGTGGAAGCCCTGCCCTTTCGAAGCTCCAGGGCAAACGCACCCTTTCCACATACATGGGTGGATCTATTCCCTTTGCCTGAGAAGATGTCTTCAGTTCAGACCTCAGCTTCCATGGTTCATTCTTTGAAGTGATTTTTCCTTCAATCTGTCCTATTTCTGTCCCTTTTAGTCCTGGCTGGCAGTGGTTCCATTCATACAGATCTCACAAAAAGCTTGTCAGTTTCACATGTAGTACACAGGGGTCCAAGCCATAAGAAGCAGGACTTTCCAAAAATCCTTTCTGGATAACTGCATTTCTAATCCTGACTTGCACTGAAATGGCTGACTGGTTCCATATTTAGTTAAATCCTTAAACAGAGCACTATTCTCTGGGGACTTGTTTTCCCGTAGCTCAGAATTTTCCAAATAAACCATCAATTTCTGGTTTCTTTGTGCCCAGGAGTTCAGTTCTTAGCGTATCCCTTTCCTCTTGCATTTTACTATATGCTGCAAGGAGAAGCCAGGCCACACATTCCACATTTAGTTTGAAATTTCTCAGCTAAATATTCAAGTTTGTCACTTTCAAATTCTGCCTTTCATCTGACATCAGAACACAATTTTGCCAAGTCTCTGCCACTTTAAAACAAGGGTCACCTTTCTTCCAGTTTGTAACGACACATTCCTCATTTCTAAGGCCTCATCAGAAGTACCTTTAGCGCCCATATTTCTCCTGACAGTCTCTTTAAAGCAATCTAAGCCTTTTCTACAAGCATCTCACAATTTTTCCTTTCTCTAATCATTGCCTTTTACCAGGCATAGTCTGGGGACATAAATGCTAACTGAAAGGAAACTAGAGAATAATCTAGTATATGTATACCATAGTGATTTTGGTGGTGGAGGAAGATTTTGGTTAATAGTATAAATATAATATTCCTAAGGGAGACAAATAGGCACTGGGGTATGGTGATGGAAGCCATATCTAAATCTTAGTGTCTTGATGCGACTCTATTTCTCTCCAAACATTCTAAGACTTTGGTTCTCAAATTTTGAATATGCATAACATTCAACTAGAGAGTACTTGATAAAAGTGCAGACTGGGCTTGTTGCTACTGATTGATTCAGTAGCTCTGGAGTGAGACACAGGGATCTGCGATCTATTATCCACGCCAGCTGTTTCTGATACTGGTTGCCTTCTAGGCTATACTTGGAGAGACACTACTCTAGCTGGAAGGGTACTGCTCAGTGTTTTGGGGAGGTGGAGTCAAAGGCAGGGGCTCATTCATTCATTGGCTATTTATTGAGTGCTAAGTAGGTGCAAAGCATTGTGGGTGATAGAGCCGTTGCTTGCATAGGTTTAACATTGAGAGGGGAAACAAGACTTGTATGTGGACAAGATAAGGGCTAATGACTCTCCTGGATAGAGCCAGGCTATTGCTTATTCCTGTTCCCATTTCACTCCGTGTAAGCCTCACATAGGTTTAGAATAATTTATGTACTTGTCTCTATGTATGTTTCTGGAGTGCAAGTCTTTCTATGTTTGTATCTCTAGCACAATGTCTGATGTGTCATTGGTATTCACTAAGAATTGATTGAATGTATGAATGAGAGTGTAAATAGTATAAAGGCATATAAGATTTTGGAGGGGGAAGAGGTGAGGAGGAAGGGAAGGAGATTATGTTGACAACATTAGGATTTAAAATCTGAGACCGTATATGGAAGTGTGGGTGACCCCCAACTTTTTCAGTCATTAAATTTATAGAGCAATGTTCTCCAGTAAGTCAAATATATTTATTTATTTAAAATTTTAAAAGAGATTTATTTCGGCACCCCCCCCCCCATTGTTTCGCGCTTGCTGTCTGCTCTCTGTGTGTTCTTCTGTGTCTGCTTGTCTTCTCTTTAGGCGGCACTGGGAACTCATCCTTAGACCTTCCGGAGTGAGAGAGAGCTGCTGTCTCTTGCACCACCTCAGCTCCCTGGTCAGCTGTGCCTCTTATTGTCTCTCCTCTGTGTCTCTTTTTGTTGCATCATCTTGCTGTGCCAGCACTCTGTGTGGGCCAGCACACCACGTGGGCCAGCTTGCCTTGCATCAGGAGTTCCTGGGAATCAAACCCTGGACCTCCTATATGGTAGACAGGAGCCCAATTGCTTGAGCCACATCAGTTTCCCCTCAAATGTATTTAGATATGATCTTTTTAAATAGTTGCAAATATTAAAATGGTAAAGAAGTATCTATTATCCCCATTTTCTACATGAGTCATAACAAGATTAAGTGGATTGAACAGAAATGCTCAATAATATTTGGAAACAACAGGGTTTAATCTGAGGACTGTTGACTCTAGGTGCCTGTTGGAACTCATTGTGGAATTCTTCCTGTACTTCTTTTTATTCAGATAGCCCTGCATCTTGGCAGTACCATCTGGAAAACATGAGACACACTCATCTTCTTATGGGTTGGGGGATGTGCTCAGCTGGGCTGGGAATGAATAAGAAACTCTTTTGCAGACCAAAGATTCCTTTCTGCTTTCTTGCTTCCACTTAGGCAATTCACCATCCACTGGTGAAATCTTCCCACTGCCTGCTGGTCACCTGGGGTGCCTCTTCCAGTCCACTGCTTTAGTATTACTTCCTCCTTCATGTATTATTCTCAGATGGAGCCCCTTCCCTAATTCAGGCATGCCTGTCATCTTAACAACTCTCATAGAACTTGTAACCAGTTTTTTGTTTAGGGACATATTTCAGTATTTCTGTGTTCCTGGTTTCCTCCATATATTGTAAGCTTTCTGAGGGCAGGGGCTGTGTTTGTTCTCCAATAGGTGCTTCAAGCTCCTGAGATGCTAGCATCTGTGCAACACAGACATTGATTAGGAGAGTGTTCCAAATACTTTGAGCTTCACTGCTTGACCTACGACAGATATGTTCCTTGTTTTCTTATTCCTTATTTGGCCATGACTGAAACCTTTTCACCTGTGGAAATTTTTTTTTTAATTTTAATTTTTAAAAAGATATTTAGATTACATAAATGTTACATAAAAAATATAGGGGATTCCCATATACCCTGCTCCCCACATCTCCCACACTTTCCCAGATTAACAACATCCCTCATTAGTGTGGTATATTCATTGCAATTGATGAAAACATTTTGAAACATTGCCACTAAGCATGGATTACAGTTTATATTGTAGTTTACACTCGCTCCCACCCAATTCTTTAGGCTATGGCAAGATATAATGGCCTGTATCTGTCATTGCAATGTCATTCAGGACAATTCCCAAGTCATGAAAATGCCCCCATATTACACCTGTTTTTTCCCTCTCCCTGCCCTCAGATTCTCCAGTGGCCACTGCCTCCACATCAGTGATATAATTTCTTCCATTCCTAGAACCACAATAAGTCTATAGTAGAATACCAGTAAGTCTACTTTAGTCCATAGTTCATTCCCCCATCCTGAGGATTCTGGGATGGTGATGTCCACTCCACCTCTAATTGAGAGGGGGCTTCGATCTCATAGGGCCATTGGATGGAACTCTCTTGCTTGCAGTTGTAGACTCTTGGTTCCTTTGTATGGTGGTTGTCCATCATCACCTCCTTGTTAGTTATTTTAGGTGAGATCAATGAACTGGAGAGTAGGTGTTGCAACTCCACTGAGATTCAGGGCCCAGTTGGCACATGGGCAGCCCCAAGATATGTTTCTTGGATGTACACCTATCAACTCTAATACTAATTATAGGTTCAAATAGAAGGACAGAAGAGCTATGTGTTGGGAAATCACAAATGAGTCCAACTCTGTCACACTGGGGAGCATAAACTCCAAAGTAGGGCCCACTGGCAAGGTACCTAAATCCTGAGCTATCTGCCCTGACTTTAGTGTCTGGATGTCTACAGAGCCCTCAGGAGCCCCACTATTTTGGGTAGTATCTACTTTGGCAGTCAATGAGATCCTGCTGAGACATGCATAAGTGTAACCTCTGGAATTACCTCCTGACTCACTTTGAAGTGTCTTAGCCATATAAACTCATTTGTCTTTACCATTTCTCCCTTTTGGTCAAGGTCTTTTTCCAGTTGCATTGCTAGGTGGTGCTTGGTAGTAATTCCTCCGTGTCAGGGAGGCTTATCCCTGGGAGTCATGTCCCATGCCACATTTGAGCAACAAGGAGGCTCTCAGGAGGTAGCTCTTAGACACCCTATAATACTAGGCTGAGTTTCAATTTCAAGAGTAAAGTTTCGTAAGCATAGTCATCAATATCAAGGCCTACCAATGGCCCATCCTCCTTCACTAGTCATTGCCTCTATACTTGGGGGATTGTTACTGTTCCATTAGAGAATGTGGCAAAGCTCCCCAGGATGGGAATTTGATATTATTTTGGTTATTTTGTGAATCTCCACCTACTGTGACAATGCTCCATGAACATTTGAACACATTTATATGCCTTATATGTATGCCCAGGTGAGCTTCCTCCCATGTATCCCCCATCACTGATATTCCATACCAATGATCCTCCCCTGCCACAGTTGTAACAATTCCGTGATCCAAAACCTCTTCAAATATGAAGCCAACAAAATAGCCAAATACAATTAATAAGAAAAGGAAATAATAATGATAGCTTTAAAAATAAGAAATAAAATACCAAAAAATTAAAAAAGGTAAAAATAAAAAAAATTGGGATAATAAAAAATAATGAAAAAATATTTAAGATTTTTTTTGACGTTTTGCCTTTTATCACTTTAAGATCTGTTGATCTGTATGTCCAGTGACATTTTCTTCTGTTGATTCCCCCAGTGTTTTACTCTTTCCATTTTGTCTTCAAAGAAGTTTTTGGTTACAGAAAAGTCATGTACTGAATACAGGGAACTGCCATATACCCAACATCCTCCCCTCTTTCCCCCTTCCCCTATTAATAACATTGTTTATGTGGATGGTACATTTGTTACAACTGATGTACAAATATTGAAACATAGCTACTAACGATGGTCAATTGGTCAATGGTTTACATTATGGTTTATATTTTGGGCCATACACTTTTATAAATTTTGATGAAATTTAATATGGCCTGTATTCATCATAGCAAGATCACGTAGAACACTTCCATCACCCCCAAAATGCCCCCTTTTCCATCTATTCCACTCCTCCCTCACCCTCCCCTTGGGACCCATGGCAACCACCAGGCTTCACTCCTTGAAGGACAAGATTCATAGTTACTTGCAACAACACTGAGCACTTGACACACTGGTCTGCCCTCCCCTATTAGGCACCGCCCATGCTCTTGAGAGACTCCCGCCCTCTCTTTGAGAACATTGTAGGGCTCCCTAGGATGGGAGTCCACCACCTTCTGGATCATTATGTGGGTCTCCACCCACTGATACAACACACTATGACAAGGTGAACACAGGTGTGCCCTGTCGAGAATGCCCTCCACATCCAACACCCTAAACCAATAACCCTCCCATGCCATATTGCTAAAAGGGCATTACCAAAATTGTAGTTTCAACCACGTACCCACCAATCCCCAATGTTTACCTGCTCCTTTCCCCAACCCTCCCCCCAGTTCCAAGGACAGTCCAACCCACCCTCCCCATCCTACCCCCTGACAAACCAGCATCACTCAACCCAATAGTATCACTGCACCACTGTCATTCTCATCTACTATACAACTATATAGTTCCACCTTATTATAGATTTTACCCGTATGGGCCTTGGGTCACAACCTTCTTCTCCCTTTCTCTATCCTGTAAATCTATCTTCTAGACTCTAGCTCTGTGAGTCTGCTCAATTTGCTTAACTCACATCAGTGAGGTCATGTAATATTTGTCCTTCAGTGCCTGGCTTGCT
Organism: Cabassous unicinctus; assembly: GCA_029593785.1. Taxonomy (NCBI): domain Eukaryota; kingdom Metazoa; phylum Chordata; class Mammalia; order Cingulata; family Chlamyphoridae; genus Cabassous; species Cabassous unicinctus. Next base: position 5,058 of record JAQZBX010080918.1, on the reverse strand, counting down.
TCACTCAGTTAATGTCCTCAGGATTCATCCATGTTATTCCATGTTTTAATACTGTACTCCTTCTTACAGCTGAGTAATATTCCATTGTATGTCTATACCACAATTTGTTCATCCATTCATCTGTTGAAGGGCATTTGGGTCGATTCCAACTTTTGGCAATAGTGAATAATGCCACTGTGAACACTGGTGTGCATAAGTCTGTTCGTGTCCTTGCTTTCAGTTCTTCTGGGTATATACCCAACAGTGGGATTGCTAGATTATATGGCAGTTCTATAGTTAGTTTTCTGAGGAACTGCCATACTGTCTTCCACAATGGCTGCACCATTCTACTGTCCCACCAGCAGTGGGTAAGTGTTCCCTTTCCTCCACATCCTCTCCAACACTTGTAGTCCACTGTTTTTTAATAGCTGCCAGTCTAATGGGTGTAAAATGATATCTCATTGTAGTTTTGATTTGCATTTCCCTAATAGCTAGTGATGTTGAACATCTTTTCACGTGCTTTTTAGCCATTTTTATTTCTTCTTTGGAGAAGTGTCTATTCAAATCACTTGCCCATTTTTTAAATGGGTTGTTTGTCTTTTTATTTTCGAGGTATGGGATTTCTTTATGCTGGATATTATGTCCCTATCAGATATATGGTCACCAAATATTTTCTCCCATTGAGTAGGCTGCCTTTGCACTTTCTTAACAAACTCCTTTGAGTGCAAAATTTTAAATTTTGAGGAGGTCCCATTTATCTATTTTTTTTCTTGTTTGTGCTTTAGGTGTATATATTGAATGGAGATATATATATATGTATATGTATATATATGTATGTGTGTGTGTATGTATATATATATTGAATGGAAAATTTGGTAATCTCTTGCTTGAGGCATTACATGTTAGGAAATGGGTTGTCTTTTTTAGGAATTATAGAATATGCTCTGTTATGTTGCTGCTGCCATAAACATTTCCTTTGTTTTCTATCCACCCTGATGGCCTGGAACAAAAGACAATGAAGCTCACTTGTGCTCCATTGGCTTTGGTTCTGTAAGCAGGTGGCACCTGAATGGGGCTACTGTCCTGATGGGTGGGATGTCAAGTCAAGTCTTACCTGGAATTCTTCTAGGCACAGTGTATGGATGAGAATATAGGAAGTTCAAAAGGGTGTGTTCCCTGAATTTAAATTTATGTGTACATTGTGACATATTCTGAAGGTTGTCGGCTCAACTTCATGCTAGAATGTTATGAGCACGCTGGTTTGGTCTGCAAGGAGGGAGACCTGGCAGTTTTAGATGTAGGCCCTGTCAGCTCCTGCTTTTCCTTCTGGAGAGTGAAACCATTGTAAATTCTTGGCAGAAAAGAACTGACTCAGACTTGACATTGAGGAAAGTGTGAAGGTAAGGATTTAACCAAGAAAAAATCTTTCAAAACAGTTGAAATTTTGGAGTATGGAAAGTTGGGTCTATATAGTATGGAATGATGCAGAATCAAAAAATTTGAAACTACATATGCTTGTATAACTACTGCTTTGAATGTTAAAACAAGCAGCAAGGTGAAATTCAAAATATAGTTAAATTTTGTTTAGTGCATTGGAATTTACAAATGTGCCTGTGAATATGAGTAATTAATTAAGATTTAAGAACATTTTATTTTGTTGATGGCTCAAGATAAAATTTTAGTTTAATATAATTTCCCATAATGGGATTTATTTTATAATAAAGTCAGAGTGGTTGAGATTCTACTAAGAAAACTGTAGACTTTGTTTTTCTTGTGCTGTTTTTGGTTAGGGTTTGTATGGCCCTAACACTGGGAATTAACATCTGACACCTGGTTTAGATCTTGGAATTTGTCTAATATTATCTCATGGTGCTCGGGTTTTAAAATTTTTCTTTTGTGGGTGGCAAATGAGAGAGTGATTGTGTGTGTGTGTGTGTGTGTGTGTTGGGGCAGGGAATTTAGAAAAGAAGAGGTCATTGAGGGTATCAGGAGTTGTTTCTTGTCCTCAGGCCAGGGGATGGTATGTGGAGTCGTGAAGAGCGAAGGTCTCTTTGGATGGGAGAGGAATAGGAACTTTTAGAGAAGCACATCTGGAAGCCAGTGCCATCATCTTGCAGCCCACTGTTTTAGCTCTGGGTGAGCTAATTTTCCTGGGGGATTATAAGTGGTGATGGTGAAAATGCACCTTCTTGTGTCTCACCCTGGTGATTTTCCCAGAAGATTTCTGCTGCCTCGCTTATATGTTCTGCATTGTGGACAAGGGAAGCCCTGTGTTCTCCTTCAAAGGGGAATGGTCTGCTCTTTGCATTTAGATCTAATCAAACTCTGGACTAGTTGGCATTTAAAAGCAGTATCTTGCACCTGCAGGCAATAATAGTAAAGTGGGATACAAAAGATAGATTTATGGATAATGGTTTTCTAGAAGCTAAGTGTTAAGTGATGTTTGAGGATTTAAGAGAATTTTAGTGTTTGGGTCGGCTTCACAGTTTCCCCTTGAAGCTTCATAGTTGTGTCAGAGGAATGTGGAAGTAATTCCAAGGGGATTGCCCCAGACTGAGAGGCCCAGTACTCACCCGAGGAGCTAAATACTCTGATGGGCCAGGGGAACCCTGAAATTTCCTTTCATGAGTTCTCTTGGATCTAGCCTAGTATCAGATCCACAAGGATGATTCTGGGCTCTCTCATTATTCTCTTGATGGTATAACACGTTTGAACAGAGGAATGCTCATCTTACTCAAAACTCAAATAATTCAAGACTGATATTCTATACCACTGATTAAGAAATAGAGGGTATTTCTGTTTACTAGTTAGAGATGGCTCCACCATGTGGCAAGAGTGTAACAGAATATAGTTTGATTTGGCTTGATATCTGTCTTGAAGCCTGGGTTAAGATGTGGTAACAATAAACCACAAAGCTTCAATGCTTTAACACTATAAAGGGATTGTTGCAAAATCTGTAGAAGTTTGGCTAGCTTTCCTCTATGTCAGTGGTTCTTAACAAGGGATCTGTGAGCTTGAATTGAAATTCAAGAAAACATTATTCTTGTGGGGATGTGTTGGTGCAGGTGTGATATATTTATTAAATAACACACAGTATAGTGGGGACTTAGTAAGGGGTCTGTGGTTTTCACCTATTGGCAAAGGGGTCTGTGGAACAAAAAGGTTTAGAACCCCTGATCTATATTGTATAGATGCTATCTAGAAGACATGGCTTCCAAGTTGCCAAAGCAGGGGAAGAAAGTGATAAAAGCGTCATGGACACTCTTAATTTACTCGGCCTGGAAGTGACAAACATAATTTCAATTCACAATCTATTGACCAAAAGTAGCAACATGGTTCCACCCTAACTGGGGAAAAGGGTAGGGAGCAGTATTTTCCACATGCTTGATGCTTGATACTTTGAAATTCTACAATGTATGGGCAGTTTCACATTGTTTCTATTTTTTAAACATAAAGGTAAAACTTCCATATTACTTTCAAATATGCTTAAAGAACATTTTTGTGCTGAAGTACATGCTGTCATTTTAAGAAATCCTTTTGGGCTCCCTGTTAAGAACAAGAAAACTTTTACTTTATTGTTTTGCGACTTGGGCAGATCATTTAGCTTTTCTAAACCTGTATCCTAAATTGAAAAAGGCATACTACTCTCTCATTCATGAGTGGGTTGTAAAGGTTAGGTTAGAGATTGCATAAAACTCTTGATACATAGTACATGGTAAGTGGTCAACAATGTGAATTTTTCTTTGTATTGGTATTGTTGATATTGTAGTGGGATCTACCTACTACTTTTGACAGTAATATCTGATTCTTCTGAATTAGTGTTTTACCCATAATCACCCTTAGAGAGTGTACTTTATGGAAACAAGCAATGTTTTGGTCAGGTTCTTGGAAAAGAAATATCATTATCTTCTGTGTGTTCTTTGCTTGATAGGCCAAATGGGGAGTTTCAAAGGTCATGCCCTCCCTGGAAGCTTTTTCCTCATAATGGGTCTTTGGTGGAGTATAAAGAGCAATCTGAAATATGCCTGCAAAAAGTCCAAGGAGACTTGCTACCTTGATTCCAAAGCAGTATTCCATCGACTAGAAATTTTGGAGGGAATTATTATAATCATTATGGCTTTAACTGGTGAGTGGACTATTTTTGTGTTCTGTTTTCTTCATTTTGATATTTTTACATGAAAAGAGAAGATTCACTATCAAATCAAGAAATAGCTAAAATGAACTGTCTTTCAAATTTTCTTAATATTTATTCTAATTGTAATTTCTATCTAATATGGTTTGTTACAAATGTGTTCCTATGTTTATACAAAGGCCTATTTTTTTGATGAGATTAGTCATAGTAATTAGCTTGCCCATACAGTCTGCATGAATTTCCTTTAGAATATTGGTTGCAGCCTCTGAAACAATTTTATATCTAAAATTCTGATGCCTGAAAGAATAAACTCTATCAGAATCCATTTTGAAAAATGACACCAAAGTAATTATGCCATTATGGGAAAGTTTCAATAATAAATCATTGCTAATAGACTGTAGAGAGGACTGAAGAAAATCTTGCCTCATGTGCTCATCCTTTTTCCTTGGTGCCTAAAATACAGAAGGAAGTTAGGCCAGATGACTTCTAAGGACCTTCCATTGCCTATGAAGGTTCTTTGAAAATGGCCTGTGTATTCAGAATCCCACTGCAGCTTCTCCTTTAGAAACAATAAAACTTCCTAGTTTCCCATTGGATGCTTTATTCATGGCAGTAGGTCTTTGCTATGGCCATCAAATTAGAGAGACAGCCATTTCCAAAGAGAAAAGCTTCCTTGCCAAATTTTGTAGATTAACAAACCAACCAACCAACCCTACCCCCTCAAAAAGAAAAACAAAAAACCAGCATCTCTAAGAGAGTTTAACTGTTGTCATAGTTCACTAAACCATATGTTATAACCATTTGGACTTTCTCAGTTATCCCTAATTGAGGAAAAGCTGAACTTGTTAGCATTTTATCCTGAACCAAGCACAGCCCCTCTTTCATGACAGCTACCCAAGGAGGTACTGGACAGAAGGAAGTAATCAACCTCTATAGATTTATGTTTT
>JAQZBX010080917.1:0-13751 GCA_029593785.1 Cabassous unicinctus | reverse complement strand
CCCTCCCTCTTTCCCTCTCTTCTTCCCTTTTTCTTTCTTTCAAAGCATGGCTAAACTGATACCAGAACTAATCAGAACAGAGAGAGAGCAAGCAAGCCTTCACCTTTTCAAAGAATGTGCCTATTATTCTGACTTTTTGAAGGGACAATTTTTCTTCCAAGTGGAGTGCAACATGCACAGTCCTCCAGGCTGGGTGCAGTTTCTTTCATCAAGGGTGATAAGGCTCTCCCCTGTGTGTTCTTGTTTTGTGAAACCCACGGCACTCGTGAGTTCTTTTAACCCCCAGAGGGAGCACATTGCAAGCTGGGCTGGCCAGATGGTTTGCTTTCTGTCAAAATGTTCAGAATTTGGTGGCCTGTGGCCTGGGCCTGGTGACCCCCAGCCCCGCCTCAGCCTGTTGACTGCTCTATCTTTGTCCACGTGTATTCCCTCCAGTTGCAAAAGAAAAGAGAACAAAACAAAACAGAAGCCCCACTTAGTTATCTCTGACCAGCACGTGCTCCCAAGGACTATTTCCCTTCTAACCTCCCGTGAGAGGCGAGGGAGGGGGCTTTCCAGCTGGTAAATAACACGTCCTCTCGTGGACAGCGCTCAAGAGAGCAGGAGCTCGGGCTGCTCGAAATCGTGCCCAGTCACGAGGCTGCCTGCAGAGGGCTTGTTCTGGCTGACCACTCATCTCCCCAAACTTTTCCAGGGAGGAGCTTGCTGCGTTTATGCCTTGTATTAGTATCCTGCTGGGCAGTAACAAATTTCCTCATCTCAGTGTCTTAACACGATTTATCATCTTACAGTTCTGGAGTCAAAAGGCCAACACAGGTGTCCGTGGCTAGCACCAAGCTGTCAGCCATGCTCGCTTCCTTTCTGGAGGCGCCAGGGGAGACCCCTTCTGTTCATTCACCCTCTCCAGCTCTAGAGGCCGCCCACATGCCTTGGCTCGCGGCCCCTCCGTCTTCAGAGCCAGCGGCGAGGCATCTCCGCCTTTCTTCTGTCCTCCCCTCTCCTTCTCACCCCTCGCCTCCTGCCGATCTCCTGTAAGGACGCTTGTGACCGCCTCTGCAAAGCCCCTTTTGCCATGTCAGGTAGCAAGTGGCATGGTCGCTGGACGTGGCATCTCCGGGCGATGGAGGGTGCTGAGTGGCACACGCGGCATTTTCTTCTTGGCTGCCACTTACTGAGAACTTGCCCTGTGGCAGGCACCGCGCAGTGGACTTCATTGAATTCTCCTGGAAACCTCAGCAGTTTGCAGTGGCACCCCCATTCTACTGCTGGGGAAACCGAGGCCCGGAGCCGTTGAGGAACCTGGCTTAGGGCATGGGTCAGGGAGGTCTGTCTGGGTTCACGGTTCTGGCAGGTGGCCGCTCCCCCACGCTGCCTGTTGCATCCCATCCAGCCCTGCCCCGTTTCTGGAGCTCCCACCCCCCTGAGAGCCCCTTCCTTGATTCACAATTCGGGCTCTGGCTGGCAGCTTCTTAGTGGGTCCTGAGGCGGATTTTGCGCTTTCGAGACTGAAACGTGGACTGTGGCTGGAGAGCGGGCATCAGCTTCTGATGCGGCTGCTTCCGCCTTGGCCCTGTCTGGATGCGCTGCGTGTTCTTGCCGACAGTGCGTGGAGGTTTAGGAAGGGCTAAGGCAAGGCTTCAGCGGCAGCCGAACATCCCAGAGAGCCGTGGAGGCCCCCCCGCCTCGCTCCGGGTGAGCGGTCCTTGGGTGGAGGGGGGTCTCCGCTGGGGAGCGGCACCGGCAGGAGCTGCAGGTCTCGAGAGAGGCGCTCCTGTGCTTTGAGTGGACGCCTGTCCATTTGGAATTACTCAAGTCATTTCAGGCTCCAGGGTGTGGGTGGTGGGCGCTGAGGCTGTGGGGGCGCCAGGGCAGAGGCCTCTTCCCGGGGCGCGTGCTCCTGGTTGTTGTCTGACTTGAGATACGGCGGCTTTTCTGTTTTGCTGCACAAATGCAAGTTTGACTCTGCCCACCCCGGTGTGGGTTGGGGAACCTCGAGCTCCAAGTTTGCTGAGCATCACGTCCCAGGGCCCTGCTTCCCGAGGGCAGAGGGGAAACGCAGGTTGAAGCACGCAGCGGGGTGCAGATAGCTCCTGGCTGGGAGAGCGGGCCAGGCGGGTGGGTGCCTCAGTGTCCCTGTTGTAAAGTAAAGGGGTCCGAATTTGGAATGTGGACCAGGAGCCACGTGCCTTGGGGATGCTCGTTAAACCCAGCAGGCTCCTGGGTCTCAACCCAGCCCCCGGCTGGGGGCAGAATGGCGTCCACATCAAATCCCCAGGCCCGTGCACATGACCTTGGGCAGAGATGTCCAGTTAGTAAGCGTCGGAGACGACACCATCCCAGCTCCCTCAGGTGGGCCTGAATCCCACGCTGAGGAGAGGCGCAGACCCACGGGGCGGCCCTGTGGACATGGAGGTGGAGATGGAGCGATGTGGCCACAGGCCAAGGACAGCCCTACACCCTCCCCTTGCAAGAGAATATGTTTCTGTGTCTCCTTCCTGTCTCCTTCCTGCTCCCCACCCCGCCCTGAACTAGTGCTAATTTGCTCCGGCAGCCCCGGGAGACCTGCTCTGAATAGGAACTTCTGGGGACGAGACCTGCTCCGGCCATCTCCGGAGAGAGTCTGGCATTCATTAAAGCTCAAGGGCTTGGAGTTTAGAGGATTTGCAGCTTTGCAATCCCGAGGCTCGTGTTCCTCGTGAGAGCTTTGCTGTCCCGGCGTGCGCCTGCTGGCGGCGACCGGCCTTTGGGGCGCAGCGCTGGTGGGTGGGTTGAGACAACGACGTGGGTTGCAGTCTTCCAGGAACAGCAAACGAGGCACTTTATAATAGGCCGTTCCACGTTATAAAGCGTGGCACGGCGATTTCGTCGGAATTCAAATGCATGTGCAGCATTTGTTCTCCTCCCATTGTCTTCCCATCAAGTGGAATCTCAACAAGGATTACCACGCAGATAATATCGCACGGATACGCTGTAAATATTTTGTTAATCCAAAGGTCTGTGTTTGGGAAAGGACTGTTTAACGCAGGCGGCGCTGCGCTGGAGAGGACAAGGCGCACTCCCTCTGCTGATGAGGTGGGAGGCGCCTGTGGCGACGCAGGGCGGACAGCCCAGGCAGGGGGCTTTTGTGGAACATGTCTGTTCTCTCCCCAAAACTGCTTTCCCGTGGAAACGCAAAAAGGCCTTCCCTCTGGCTCTGGGCGGCTTGTTCCTGGGTCTCAGGCAGCCCCTTTCGTGGCCTGGAGGCCGAGCCTCCCTGAGCGCAGGCGCTGAGCAGTTGCTGGAGCAGCAGCTGGGGGTGTCCCAGGGCTCCATCCACGGCTCCGTCGCTTCTCCAGGGCCTGTGCAGCAGGGGCTGTCACACAGATGGGGCTGTGGGAGTTGCTGTGTCTCCTGGGTCTGTGTGGACTGGAGGGGCCTTCGGGGTATCTGTGAGGGGTGGGGGCTCCAGCAGCGGGAGGCCAGCTGCCTCGACTCTCTTCCTGGGTGAGGACAGGCAACCCCAGGGCCAGTGACCGGGACGGGGCTGGGCTTGGCCTGTCCAGAGAATGACTGCTGCAGCTGGGTGCCAGAGTCTCAGGCCTGGCTCTGCCTCTCCAGCGAGGAGGCTAGGAAGAACTGCCAAGCTCCCGAGGGAAGAAACAGCCCCCGTTGCTGCTGTGTGTCTGGTCACTTACGTCTCAGGGCAGCTCAGCAAGGAGCTGGCGGCAAAGCCCGCTGGCTGGAGCAGGGCAGGGAGGCCTCTTCTAGAACGAGAGCCTGGGCTTCGCAGGTAAGTTCTCGTTTTTTCCCTGATGTTCAGCTTGAGTTGCGTGCTGAGCCTTTTAAAGGGAAAGATACATTTTCCCCTCTCTCTTTCTTTTTCATGGGGTTTTCACACAGGGTCTGGCTGACTCACTTGGAGGGACCCCCACCAGCCTAGATTAATGAATTCTGTAAATGTGACAAGCCCATCACCCATCAACCTTTGGCAGAGTACAAGTCCTGCCCCCTTGAGGCATTGCTAGAGCATTTGTCACTGACGGAGCCCATCTCTGGCTGTGCCAGGGAGGCTCATCCCCGGGAGCCATGTCCCATGCCGGGGGGGAAGGTATTGAGTTTATATGCTGAGTTTCGCTTGGAGAGAGGCCACATTTGAGCAAGAAGGAGGCTTTCAGGAGGTAACTATTAGGCAATATATATTACTAGGTTAAGTCTCAATTTCACAAGAACAAGGTTCATAAGTACAAGCGTCAATGTCAAGGGCCTGGCGTATTGTCTGTCCTCCTTCACTAGGCACTGCCCATGTGCTCTAGGGATTCTCACCACTCTATTAGAGAATGTAGCAGGACTCCCCAGGATGGGAATTCAATATTCTGTCAGTTATTATGTGGGTCTCCACCCACCAAGACAACACCCCATGACCACATGAACGTATTCATCTTCCATAGAGGCATGCCCCAGGTGCACCCCTCCCCACACATCCCCCCATCACTGATACCCCACACCAGTGATCCTCCCCTGCCACAGTTGTGATCCTTCTGCAATCCAACCCCCCGAAAGCCAAAAAAGAAATAAAATAAAATAAAATAAAATAATTTAAAAAGTAAATAATTTTTTTTTGCACTGTGCCTTTCATCACTGTAAGATGTTATCATTTATGTATATTGACAATTTCTTCTGTATGTTCTCCCAGTGTCTTATTTTTTTTACTTTATTTTCCAAGAAGCTTTAGGTTATAGAAAAGTCACATAGAAAATAGAGGAGATTCCCATATACCCACCCCCATCCTCCCCTACCAATAGCATCCTATATGACTGGGTACATTTGTTATAATTGATGAACAAACATCAAAGCATGGCTACTAAGCATGGTCAATGGTTTGCATTTTGCACTGTACACGCTTATAGGTTCTGACAAAATGTATAATGGCCTGTATCCGTCATGCAGCGTGATGCAGAACGGTTCCATTGCCCCCAAATGCCCTCGCTCCACCTGCTCTTCCCTCCCGCTCCCCTCAGAACCTGCAGCAACCTGTAAGTTTCAGTTTTTGAAGAATCAGGTTCATAGTTACTGCATTAGTCTTGAGGGCTTGACATACGGGTCTGTTTTCTCTTATTCGGCCCATGTGCCTGAGAGGTTCTTGCCCCTCTACTTGAGAAGGTAGCAGGACTCCCCAGGATGGGAGTTCAATATTTTCTTGTTTATTGTGTGGGTCTCCACCCCCTGAGATGACACCCTATGCCAAGATGAGCACTGACATGGTCCGCAGAAGTGAGCCCCTTTCCCATATATCCCCACTGCCGGCACGCTCCACCAGTTACCCTCCCCTGCCATACGTGCTCAGACAACTTTCCCACTTTGTAGTTTCAACCACAGACCTACAGCTCCCCAGAGCTCACCTGCTCCTTGAGCTGGGATTTACACGGGACAGCCCCACTCCAGAGGCCATCAGACACTGCACCCCGTTGCCTCAGAACCAGGCTCTCCCTGGACGCACACCGGTGCACCCTGTGATCCAGAGCACGTGCTGCAGAGTCTGATGAGGTTCTGGGGCTCCAGCTCGGCCCGCCGGTTATGAGCTGCATCACGTTGGGTGCATTCTGTCATCCTGTCATCTCCCGCTTCCCTTCCACTGAGTGGAGTGACAGTTCCCATTTCAGATGGAGGTTTTGAGGATTCAGCAAGATAATGCCCATAAAGCACGTCGTGCACGGCCCAGCCATAGGAAACCCTGAATGGGCGGCTTTCACTGGTGTCACTCTTGATACTTATTAATGTAAATTGTGAGGTCCCTATCCGCTCAGCGGGAGGACACCCAGCTGGCTGGAGCCTGGGTCTTGCCAGAGAGACTCCCGAGCCCCTCACCTGCTGCTGACTCTCGGGGAATCATCAGGCCCAGCACCCTGTCCTCCCTCATGGACTATGCACAGTATGACAGCCCCCCTGGGCCTGGAAACACAGTCCCCAAAAGAACCACAAGTTTCTGCTCTGTGGCAGGAGGGAGCCACGATGAGCTCTTCATTTCCACTGGGCCCTAGTTGCCGATGGATGACCCCACATTCCCCAGGCTATCCTGTTCTGAGGTCCAGTCTCCCAGGATGTGGCCAGTGTGAGCTGACCTTTGAGGCAGTGATTTTCCCATCAGATGGGGGCTCGATTTGACAGCTTTTAATGATCCTTCCTTATTGGCCTTTCCATGCAGAATGTGTGACCAGAGACCTTCTGGCAAAAGTCACATTTTAAAAATTGAATAAATAAATGATGGAGTGGCTTATTTAAAGCTCTGTAGATGTGGGGGGCGGGCAGGCAGCACACGGACGTAAGTTATTTATTAATAGGGTCTTGGTGTAGTTGGATTGTTGGGCCATATTTAATGCTTGAGCCTGGGAGCTGAGGAAGTCAGAAAGAAAGTTATTCCAAAGAGTCTTGGCTGTGGGCCTCTGGCTGTTGAAAGCTATACTTCTTTTTTTCTTTAAGTTAGTTTATTCTTTCCCACCTCCCTCCAGGTACAAAGAAGGGATTATAAAACTTGTCTTATCTAGTTCTCATATTTTAAGATAAAAACAGAATACCAGTGAAGTGCTGAAGGCTATAAAATTGTGATCAAAAGTCCGTAAAATTATAGAACTTCAGTTTTCTGGAGAACAGAGAGGCTGTGCGATGAAGGATGGCTGCGACTTCCCTTCTTTCTTCTTGAAGGAGCTGGACAGCTTGACGATTGATCTGCACAAAAGTGTGAGATATACTTCCACAAGGGGGAAAAAATAGAGGCACACACTCAAAAGGTTAATGGCTGGTAAACGTCAATTTTCTACAATCCTGGCTAATAAAAATAGCTCATAAGACATGCTGCCAAAATGACAGCAGCCTCTGAGATGCGTTTTGAAGTTGCGAGTCGTTTGGAATTGGTATGTGCGGAGGGCTTGGCCAAGTCGCAAGTGCTTTCTCTCCTGGGTGAGTGGCGCTGCCTTCGGGGAAGGCAGGGTCATCTCCAAGGCGGGAGAGCACCTGCTGGGGGTACTTTTGGTTTAAATATTTGACAGATACTCTGGATTGGCTGTCCTGGAAACCGCAGGCCCATTTTTATTATAGTGGATCTACCTATCTCAATAAACCTTAATTGCCTGTGGCTCTTTTACTGGGATTTACATTTTAAATACTATAAAGCATGTCGTTCTCTAAAAATCTATAAAGCATGTCGTTCTCTAAAAATCTCAGAATTTTAAAAACGATGGCAATGATTTTGGTTGCAGCCCTGTCAAGCTAGAATGGGCTTATCTCCACTTTTTTAGGTTGAAATTCCAGCACACGGTATTTCTGGAATTTTCTAGGGTTTCCCAGGGTTTTACAGGATTGGGGAATAAGGGCATCCTTATCTCGCTGCTCCCCCCCACCGCCTGTCTTCTTTGCTCTACCTGGGATCCGGGTGTGAGTGGATGGAGACACACTGTGAGGCAGTAGAAACACGCAGAGCTGGTTTAAAAGGCGGCGCCGGCAGCGGGTTACTTTACCAGCGCTGGCTGGGCCCAGCATCCGCCGTCGTGTTAAATGGAGTCCACTGGCGACGGGGCCCCTTCCGCCTACGTGACGGGCACTGCCGCCATCCTCCAGGCTTGCTGCGAAAGCGCCCGCAGGGTGAGCAGGTGGGGCCGGGCTGCCGCGGTGGACCAGGGGCTCCTGCCCAGGAGCTCCGCGCAGGGCATTCCAGTGCAGTCCACACACCTTCCTGCTCACTTGATGTCCCACCCGGCGTCCCCATCTGTCATCCCCCACGCGAGCTTAAAATCGGAATTGGGTCTCAGCACTGCCCACCCGGAGGCTGTCCTTTCCCCGTGGACCGTGAAGAAACGTGCCGCTGAGAAGACGACCCCATCACGATCTGGAGGCACCCTGGTTGTGCCTCTCCACAGCTGAAGAATGAGATTCTAGGGTGGGCCAGGTCTTGTGTGCCGCGGTGCGTGCCGGGGACAGTCGGCACTGCGGGGCCCCGGCTTGGGGTCGCACCTGCCGTGTGGAAAGGGGGTGGCGGGACAGAGGACAGGCCAGCTGGGGCCCGGCCCAGGGTGGGAGGGGCGGGGCTGGGGAGCGGGGCGCTGCCCTTGCACTTGGGTGCTTCTTTCTTTCCCTTAAAATTGCGTCATTAATGGCTTTTCGTCCCCTTACAAAAGGAGCGCAGGAAGACGGTTCCCTTTCAAGCCAGGCCTCCGTTCTCTAGGCAACGCCGGGGCTGCAGCCTGCCTGCGCTCGGGATTGTCGGAGACTTCCCATTGTTGGGTTCTAAAAGGAGGATTCTGGAAGGATATCATTCTACGATGTGCAAAGCAAAAGCGCACCGGTGGATTTCTGGGGTTGTGACTTCCAGGGGCCAGTAATTAATCACTTCCTGCAGCCTGGGGAGTGGAGGGGCTGCTCTGGAGCCGAGGTGTTGCCAGCGCCCTGTTTCTCTGCTCCTCTCCGCTGGGCAGATAATCACATTGTTTCCTCGCTTTGAAAGGTGTATTTTATCAGGGAGGCACCCCCTCCACGTGGTTATCTAGAAATTGCTTATTGCATTGCTCCCTTATCGGTTTCGAAATAATATTATTTCCTTCTCACTTAAATGCCATGCAGGACAGAAGTGTTGTTGCTGGAAAATGGCATCATCAATGAGGGCAGCTTTGATTGCGGAAATTCCCTGTCATTCTCGTGGATGGCAAATGCCAGCGGTGAGACCATGTGCAATTCCGGAACTTGCTGTTCTTGCTGCGAGAGCCCAGGTTCTGAGCGTCGCCCGGTAGCAGTGGGGCAAACGCTTATCTGTTTATTTCCTACCACATTGTGCCGTTAATCTAAACTCCCGTCTCCCAGTGGAATCGCTCTTCATGAGACTGTAGCTTCTCTCCAGAAAGTTATTTGATTTCTGATGTAAAGGAGGAGGATTAGCGAAGCTGGGTTTTGATAAGCTGGCCGTCTCGCGTGCCGCAGACACCCTCCTCCACTCTGTCGTTCACGGTCGCTTCCTTTGCAGCGCTGCAGTGGCGATACGGGCGTGCAGAGATAATTGTAGTTTTGCTGTTTAAAAAATAAGTCTAGGGCTTTCCAGCGTTGACAAGATAACCTGTTGAGGGAAACTTGCCGGGCCGTCTTTCGGAGCAGAAGAGCCTCTTCTGGAAGCTTGGCTTGCGTCCTAGTATTCTATTTTTATTTTCCCTAGCATCAATTAAAGTCTCATTTTTGTTTGAACTCTTAAGTGACAATGAAAGACCAGAAGGGCATGTTCACAGTTTCTCGCGAACCATATTTCCACGTCTGTGTTCTGCCTCTGCTGTTAGATCATCCCGGGCTTTAAGATTAGATGTATTCCGTTAGACAGATGTAAGGAGCTCGATCGACCGTGGACGTTTCTGATCAAGGTGCTACTCTTGGTGTCTTACCTGGGGACTGGGGAGGAGATTTAGGAGGCCACACTGGAGTGGCGATGACGGGATGCCAGGCCCCTGCCCTCATGCGTGGTGAGTGGTCATGAGTTGCTGTCTTCCTACCTGGCCAGGATAGGCCGTGCCTGACATCCCTGGCTCCCTCCAGGAGCCGGCACTCCATTACTCTGACCCACAGGGCTGCTTCCTTGTGGCCGAGTCAGCTGCCCTGATGGGGTGGACATACCAGGGAGGCCCATCAACAGTGGCCCTGGGTACAGAGCCTGGGTCTGTTACTCTAGCACAGCCTGGGTACTAGAGCATGGTCCTGTTACTCTAGGACCCCCTGGGTAACAGAGCCTGGGCCTGTTACTCAAGCACAGCCTGGGTACTACAGCATGGTCCTGTTACTCTAGCACAGCCTGGCTATAGCACCTGTCCTGTTACTCTAGGGCAGCCTGAGTAACAGAGCCTGGGCCTGTTACTCTAGGACCTCCTGGGTAGCAGAGCTTGGGCCTGTTACTCTAGCACAGGCTGGGAAATATGTACTAGGTCTGTTAATCTAGCATAGCCTGAGTAACAGCTTCTGGGCCTGTACTCTAGTACATCCGGGTAACAGAGCCTGGGCCTGTTACTCTAGTGCACTTGGGTAACAGAGCCTGAGCCTGTTGCTTTAGTACATCTGGGTAACAGAGCCTGGGCCTGTTACTCTAGTGCACTTGGGTAACAGGGCCTGGGCCTGTTACTCTAGAACCTCCTGGGTAACAGAGCCTGGGCCTGTTACTCTAGTACATCCGGGTAACAGAGCCTGGGCCTGTTACTCTAGTGCACTTGGGTAACAGCGCCTGGGCCTGTTACTCTAGAACCTCCTGGGTAACAGAGCCTGGGCCTGTTACTCTAGTACATCTGGGTAACAGAGCCTGGGCCTGTTGCTCTAGCACCTCCTGGGTAACAGAACCCGGGCCTGTTACTCTAGAACCTCCTGGGTAACAGAGCCTGGGCCTGTTACTCTAGCCCAGCCTGGTTACTAGGCCCAGGGTAAGGGGATCTTGGACAGATGGAGGAGTGGGGCTAGCAAGATGCTGCGTGCTTTGTCCATGGATCAGATCGTTCATTTCACCTTCGCCATTGGTGTTTTAATTCCTGGTCCCAGGAAGCTTGGGTTCCCAGGTCTCCAGGCAGCTACAGCCATCTTTGGCGCAGTGGCAGCCTGAGGCTCCTAGAACCTTCAGAAGCTTGGAAGAGTCCCGCGAGGCTCAGCTGAAGTCCAAATACGCCATGCAGCCTCTGTGTCATGGCCCCAGGGCGCCTCCCTTGTCCCCTGTGCCACGCCCTGGCCCGCTCCTGCTCTCGTTCCTCTGTTTTCGCTGCCCCCCCACCTGTCCTGCCCCTCTGTCTGTGGGAACCTTCTAGGCGCGTGAGCCGTCCCCATTCAAATCCACTGCCCCCCACGCCCTCTTGCTGCCCTCTTCCTTCCCTTTGCCCGGGCTGAGTCAGCTGCCTCCAGCTCTGCTGTCCCCTACTTTTACTAAGAGGTGTCAGGCTTATTTTACTCCCCTCCGTGTCCACCTGCTTGTGGTCTTACTGTGAGTGTGCGGGTGTGTTCTGGGGAAGGCTAGAGATGCGCGTGTGTGTGTGTGTGGGCTGAGGGAGTGGGAGTGGGGACAGCTGTCGCTCTGCACCCACCTAGACCCTCCTTCCCGGGAGGACTCCTTGCAAGGGAAAGCTGAGCTTTCTCCCACCTCTTGGAGGGGGGAGAGCCTGGAACTGACAAGCAAGAAAATACGAAAGCCTGACAGTTGGAGAAGGACACGCATAAAATGGAGAAGCCAAAGTGTTTTTCATTTTGCACCTGCGTATTAGGGCTCACTCACTTTATTTATTAAGCCATTATCAGAGCAAAGTAAGACCGGTGGGTCTTAGTCTAATGAAGCTGCCCCACTGCGGGCCGGCTCCAGGGATCCAGTGCGTAACTGGATAACCGCGGCAATGATCGCAGCGGGACTTTGGTACCGGACAGGCCCTCCCTTCGCGTGCTGCCTGCTCGGCGTTCCGCCGGGGTGTCGAGAGGTCCACTCCTGACCTGGAGCTGCCAGGGGCGCCGGCCAGGCCGATGGAGCCCTGGCCTTTCTGATGCCGGTGCTGCTTTCTGGTTCGTTCCTGTGTTAAAACTGGGCAAAAAGCAAGTCCACTGCCATTTGTCACCTTTCCTCCAGCGGCTGTTTGGCTGGTCCTGGTGCCTGAAGCCGGGCGGTTACTCGTCCAGGGGTCAGGGGGCCCAGGAGACCCCAAATTGACCTCTGCTTCGGTTCCTTTTAAGCATGGGGCCTGCGCCGCCCCCTCCCTGGCCACGCCCGCCTGCCCCCAGACCTCCCTGCCTGCCTCTGTCCTCCACTGCTGAGAATTGGCTCCCCCTGTAAAATCACATTGGCCTGAGGGATTGAGACCTAGAAGTGTCCATGTGCTTAACCGTGCAGGAATCAAAGTGCTCGGCTGATAACATCTTATTGATTCTCCTCCTCTCGCCGCTTTGCCGAGCCGGGGACCTCCCCAGGGAGAAGGAGATGGCTTGTGCTGTGGCCGCGTGTTCTAGATACCGAATGGACGCGTTTGTGGGCGGAGGCCGCAGTGCCTCGTCGTGTCCGCAGTGACCTTAGGCAGCAGCTCACAGGCGCCCTCCTGGCGGGGGCTGGGGGCCGGGGGCCGGGGAGGCGCCTTCTGCTCCGAGGACCGGGGGCCCTTCCTTTGCCGGCTGATGCTCAGCCCCTTGGTGAGAGCGGGAGCCCCACGAGGGCAGGCCGCGCCCTCCTCGGTTCTGCACCTGCCCCTGGTGCACTGGGGCCTCCCAGAGAAGGCCACCCCTTCCCTTTACGCCGCCACCCCCAGAGTCCTCCTCTCAGTTCTGCGTGGAAGCCGAGCCCCACGTGCCCCTCCCAAGAGGAGCTTTCCGGCGTCCTCGCCTTTGCTGGAATTCCTTTGTCCTTCTCTTTTCTCTGCTCTCTTTACTTGTTCATTCGTGGGGTTGTGGACACTCATTCAGCCAGCGAGTCTCCAGGAAGCCCCCCAGCCCCTCGCAGATGGGACCAGGCCCCCCGACCTCTCTCACCCTCCCTTGTCAGGGGTTTGCATTTGTCTGTCTCTGGCTCCCGTGAGACTCAGCTCCTAGCGGTGGGGCCGGGATCTTCCAGCTCCCCCCAGAGCACCTGGCGTGATCCACTCGCCCCCAGACGCTTCATTTCTTGTGCGGCAGGACGTTCCTGCACTCAGAATCCCGAGCAGCAGCGCCCTCCGCGCCCCCAGGCCGGACGGCCGAGGGCTGAGCGGGGAGGACATTTGGGAGGCGCGATGCCAGGCAGTTGCGGGGTCCACGGCCACCTCCATGGTGGCGCCGTCCCCCAAGCCCCGGCATCATTGCCTCCCGGGATGTAGGCTGCACTGGCACTTCTGCTTTCTAAGAAAAGTGGCAATCTGCATTTTGATGTAAAAATTCCCAATTTTTTTTAGCATTCTCTGAGCCAAACACAACACATCTCTGGGCTGAACCTGGCCTGTAAGTGCCAGTTTGTGACTTAGAATCTGTTGTGAGTCACAGGCACTCGCGTGGCAGGCTCTGAACGGGACGCTTTGACGACCTCCTTGAAGCTGCGTCATTGGAAAGCAGGGGGGTCTCGTCACGGGACGCTGCCTGCTGCAGGGAGAGGTTGCACCTTACTCAAGCTGCAGAGTTAAAACTGGGCCTTGGTGTGGAAGTTATTAGAAGACATCGCCACGGCTGAACATGCAGATTGCAGGTGAGGCATGAGCGGCTGGGGATGCGGGGCCTGAATCCCTGGGGCCTGGCTGAGTGGGTGGGTGGGCAGGGTCTCTAGTAAGGGGTGAGGGTGGGAGCTGGGTGCAGACAATGAGCAGGGGCAACGGGGAGGCAGTTAGTGTGGGAAGAAGCTGAGTTTGACCTGGAATGGCCAGGAGGGTGGGAAAGGTGGCTTCTGACCATGTTGTGTTCACACCCATGCTTCGGCTTCCCAAAGTGGGGGGGCTTGTGATGGGAGGAACTTTAGGGGTGTCCCCATGGTGCACGGTGGGGCGGAGCACGGAGGACCCCTTTCCGTTCTCTTTCTGCATTCGGGTGGGGGGCTCTCGGGTGGGTGCCAGGGTCTCCTTCCTCTTGCTAATTTTGTTTTTTCACAAGGAGAGGGCAGGACGCAGGGGTGTTATTTTGCTTTGGCTGTGTTGATTTATCAGCACAGTGCTATGCAATGACATGGAGTTCCCTTATAAATGCGTTTACTCTTGTGAAATATGGAGCCAATTTAAACTCTCGGGCACTAGCAGAGGGCCTGGAATTGAGAAGGGGCGTGGGGCGGGCCTCAGCCGATG
>JAQZBX010080916.1:0-13753 GCA_029593785.1 Cabassous unicinctus | reverse complement strand
CTCATCTTCTCTAGGAGGCACCGGGAACCAAACTTGGAACCTCCCATGTGGGAGGTGGACACCCAACTGCTTGAGCCACATCACTCCCCTCTTCCTGCTCTTTTAACTCAGCAATTCCATGTCTACCATTTCACCACAACGTGGCTCTGATGACAATCAGTGCACAGAGGTTGTATCCCCCACTGAAGATTAGGGTTCAATTGGGAAGCCATACCTGCCCCCCCAGATCTGATTTTAGGTCCTCTCGCACCCTCTGCAAAGCTCTTTCATATCTCTTCTACCCTCCAGGAACTATTAATTTGCTGCTTTTCTCCTCTGCTAGGCAACAAGCACCTTGCAGACAAGCACTACTAGCACCTGCTAGGCACTACTACTACTACTAATACTACTATTTATCTTTATATTCCAAGCCTATAGTACAATTCCTGGCGCATAGCAATGTCCCTTACACGTCGTTGTAGAACTTTTATCCGAACATAATAATTACTCAGTACACGTTCAACAGTAAGGATGTGAGTTCGAAAGCTGTGCCTACAATAGCCTGTAGTTCCCTCCAAAAGTTGTGCCTTGTCCCATTTCTACACTTGTAAAATATAACACACGTTTTACCGCCACCCCCAGTATTGCCCAGTAGAATTTCTGCACCGATGGGGACATCCCCTCTCCACCCTTCCCATAAAGTGGCCACTAGACACACTTGGCTATTGAGCCCTCAAAATGTAGCTAGGGCAACCGGGGAATTAAATTTTTAATTTTCTTTAATTGTATTGAATTTGAATTGTTACATGTGGCTAGTGGCTACAGGATTGGACAGAACAGGTCTAGACCAATTGTCTCTTTTTCCAAATGGGGAAACTGAGTCCCAGGAAGTCAGGTGATTGGTTTGAAGTAGTGACATGTCATCGAACTCTTTAATAATGACACCACAAGGCTTGATAGGTTAGTTTCCTAGGTTAATTCCAACCCTACCAGAAAAGATGCAAAATATTTATTTTTATTGGTACCAAGGCACAGGATTGAACCCCGGATATCATATGTAGGAAGCCAGAGCTCAATCACTGAGCCACATCGGCACCCCTGAGTTGGTTTTTTCATTTGTTTGCTTGTTGCTTTTTTGTTTTTAGAAGGCACCGGGAACCAAACCCAGGACCTTCCATGTGGGAAACAGGGGCTCAACCACTCTAGCCACATCTGCTCCCCTTATTTTTCATTTTATTATTTTTGAAAGAAAAGTGAGATTATTCTTTCTAAATTGTATGCTAACCTGAAAACAGCCTTTTATGATGACACTAATTCTTATTCTAGAATTGAACATCAAAGATTCCAAATTGTATCCATTTTGCCTATATTTCATTAATCACAAACTTAAGACCTTCGTTAAAATGAAATAAATTTGATTTGGAAGTCCGAAAGCTGTCGATACATGAGTATTATGTCATTTGAAACCAATCTTTTATGCTTGATCATGTACATCATTTGAACTAGAGACTCAAATCCCATAATCCAACGAGATATATTTGAAGACAAATAAATGCTATTGGATTAACACACACACACACCTCCTGGATATTTCCTGCTAAATTGCTGAAAAGGGACAGTACTACAAATCCAAAGCTTCTTTTCAAACAAAAGGAGAAAAAAATGCATTCGTTGCAGATTACAATTGAGATAAGAAGAAAACAAATTTGCAACAGGAATTCATCCCCTTAACATTCCTTTTGGAACAAAAGTAAGACTGCCAAATGCAGAGTCAATATATGAAAGTATATACTAGAGGGGCAATTACATTATGACATTTTAACCTTAAACTTGAATCAAGAAAGAGAGCTCCATGTGTGACACTTCCACAGTGTCCTTTAATATAGTATCTTCAGCGAAAATAACAAAATACTCATTTCTTCATTGCAATTTTTATTCCTGAAGTGGAGGAAAACTCTAAGAAATTGGATTAAAATGCTGTAGACAATGCAAACCTTTACTGTTTCAAGGAAGCAGACTTTTCCTTGTAAAGCTAGCTTGATAGTTGCTCTCAACATACCTGGGACACCAATTTGAAAAAGAAAAAGGAAGTGGTCAAAGTCATGCTTTTTTGTAAACTTCAAAGGTTATCTCTCTCCACCCTCCTCTTTACATTTTACTGTCTGGTGAGCTCACTTGTCTGCAGCTGTTAGCTGAGACGGTGTTTCATGGCGTCAAACCAGCCTCCTCACGGTCCATAAAACTACAGCAGGGAACCGACCTACGCAGGTGTGGAAAGGGGAGAGGGCAGGATGAGCCCGTAATGAGCTTTCTGACACCCCCTGCTGAGCCGCTGGAGAAGGAGGAGAGCTTCAGTAAGATGTGGTCTTTCATTGTTTGGCAAGGTGCTGCTGGTCAATTTCTTTCTTTCCACAGCCAGGGTGTTGGGTTTTACTTTCTAACACGATTTACCAAATGATTCACCACTGTCAGGGGTGCAAAAGCCTCAAAACCTACGACAGATACTTCTGTTCTCTGTAATCGCCCATTCAAACCCTCTTTGAGCAAAAACCCACCAAAAAAAAAAAAAATAGACTCCCGGAGGAGGGAGGCAGAGAAGATGCCAAATGAACTCATTCATCTGATAATCCAGGTTGTTGTTTTTTTAATTGTCTTAAACAATATCAAATACTATATATAACAAGACACTTCTCGAATCTACAAAGCCAGCATCATTTTCTTCCTTAAATTGAAGGAGAGAGACAAAAATTATGTTTTCGAAGATGTCAGAGTTCTGATGGTATTTAATTGTAAAACTGTAATACATTTTTGCTCTTTTTCTTGGGATAGAAAAAATTAATAATTATGGAATACCTCCCAATCAACTGCAATGAAATGTTGCAAACCACTGGCTCACTATGCCTTATTATTTGGGGCCAATATTTTGAAAGAGAAGGAAAAGATAGAAAATCGCATTAACTTAAAGCAATCGTAAATGGTTTAACCTGTATTATTTTTATTTAACAGATTGAGAAATGCAGACATTTCTTTAAGGAAATGGAAAAGTAGATGCGGGATTTCTTGAAGAAAGGGAAGAGGGAAAAGCTGAAGGACCATCTCAGGGATGATATCTAGAAAGCAAATGAAGCAGGTCACCAATATTTATTGAATCACCACTGTTTGTTGAGTTGTGAGCTTTTTACCACTGGGGCGGGTGCGGGTGCAGTGAGAGGGTGGGAAAGAACAAGAGGGGAAGGGGAAAGAAATAGAAAAGGTCAGATTATTGCCTTCAAGAATATGGCATTCTCATTGGGGATACTCAACAAATAAACACAAAATGGACTTAAAAACATTTAACATCTCAGTAGTCAAGAATTTATCTTACACTCTTCAATTCTTTCCACGCTTTAATACTGCATTTGAATTATGCATGATACTGCTTTTGATTAATTTTCTCTGTTGGGTTCCAAACTCTAAAGTCTACAGAAAAAAAATAAAACTGGTGGAGTTGAGGTGGAGTGGCCAAGGAAACATTTCTATTAAAGCTGAGAGTGAAAAACCAGTCATTCAGAATGGAAGTCACCCTTTCCAATACTGTAGAATTATATGAAAATAAGAAATGCTATTATTTGGCAAATATTTTCTGAGAACCTTCCATATGTCAGGCACTGGGCTAGGATCTTGGCATATAAAGATTGAATATAATAGAGCAAGGAGTTTAAATAGAAATCTGCAAGATTACAAAGAAAATGGCTTTGGTATTTTTAGATTCCCAACA
This sequence comes from Cabassous unicinctus, assembly GCA_029593785.1. NCBI lineage: Eukaryota > Metazoa > Chordata > Mammalia > Cingulata > Chlamyphoridae > Cabassous > Cabassous unicinctus. The sequence continues at coordinate 10,017 of JAQZBX010080916.1, read as the reverse complement.
AATCATGACATATTCCAATTTATTTTTTTCTAAAACTTAAGTCCAAAAAAGAGATTCACTAAGCTGACATTATAGATCAGTGGTTTGCAAACTATAATTATTGGACTAAATTCATGGTTTTCACATTTTAAAAGGGTCATTTAAACAGGAGAAGAAGAAAGAGGAGAAGTTGGAGGAAAAGACAGAGAAGGTATATGGCTTGCAAGATCTAAAATGATTTCTTTCTAGCCCTTTCCAGAGGAAGTTTGCCTAGATCATAAAAACAGTTAGAAAAATAGTCAAACTCCAGCACATCATTCATTGCCTTCTTTTTCTTGGAGTTTTCAAGGTATCAGGTATTTAGAGTCTTGCTATTTCATTTAAAGCAATTCTAAATTTATTTCTAAATTTCTGGTTTAGCACTGATCATGTAACATTTTTCTTAATGAAGAAATCAGGCCCTTAAAATTTTTTTTCAATAATATTCAAACTATGTCAATTTCTGAAGGGTCTTTTTGTCCACCCCTCACCATCCCACTTCTTCTTACCCAGACATTTTACATAGATAAAATAAATATATATTTGGTCATCCAAATTTTTAAATACCATTGTTTCTAATTGCAGTTGAACCACAAGGTTTGTTTCATTTGGGGGCAAAACTACATTTCAGATGTAACTGAAGATAAGTCTTTGTTTAATCACCAATTTTCATAGACCATAAAATTATGCCTGTGTTTCTTAATAAAATATATGGTATAGGCAAAGTTTCACATTATGTCAGTTTCTGCAAGGAGGAAATAATGAAGCCATTTCAGTTTCCACTGATAAATCTATGTGCTGCCCTTTCCATCATTTATTTGGGCAGAGTCAATGAATCATCTGCTCAAATTGGAAGTTTTAGAATTTGTACTTTCTGCAGTTTACGTTACTTTTAAGCATGTTTGGTGGTGAATAGAAATTAATATATTTTGAGAAATTAAGGCAAAACCAATCAGCCTGGATTTGTTTATGCATGTAGAAAGAATCTAAAGAGAAAGCACATCAGACAAGAAGGAAATTTATTTTGAATTTTCCTTATTTTATTGATTACCTATTTGCTCAATATAAACATAACAAAAACATGTTTTCCTGGAGCTCGGCAGAATAGAAGTTTGATCCTTGATCTTAGCGGAGGATATGGTTGGTTTCTAAAGTCAATGGCTCCATTTGGCTTATACCCATTTGAGACCATTAAAACCATTTGTACAACACAGAGCTTCAGTCACATTTCACAGCTGGCTGGATACAAGGGTAGTTATATATTACAATTTACCTGCAAGAAGGAGTAGGTTCAGATTAAGTACGTTGTGCTTGCCACAATTAGGCAACTGCATGTAAAATTCCCAACTGAAGCTATAAACCAAACCAAAACAAAAAACAACAACAAAAAAGTGTTTTCTAAATCTGCATAACTGCAATTAGCTCTGTAAGCTACAACTATAAATTTTCCCAACGTTTATTTTCTTTCGATCTCTCTGCATAGAATTAATAAGACAAATCCTTACCAAAGTTTCGGGGAGATTCGCTTCAAAACAGACCCAGTAATTGCTCAAGGAAGATTACCGGAGTATATCTGAGGACAAAGTAACCCCTTTGAAGGTTACTTTGAGGCTTCCAAGAAATTTAAGGAAAAGAAATATTTAGAAGCATTGATGTCATTTTCCTTAATTAAAAAAAAAAATCAATTAACTCAGCACATTTTCTGCTAATGGGACATAAACCATGAACCCCTCAAAGAAAGAAATGTGCTGTCTTAGAAATGCTTGGGCATTCTGGAAGCATGTTCTGGTTGATTTGACATTGTCTGTCTCACAGGGACCCATTCCCCCTTCCCAACCCTCATGCTTTAAGAAAGAGTAAAAGCATTGGGTCTATGTGACGTGGAACCGTGTTTTAGATTTACAAAGCCATCAGAGAAAGTGGCTGTGGCATTACTTGAACACTGAATGTATTCTGAATAATGACAAAATTATAAGGAGAGATACAGCATGGAGGAATGTTCTCTTCCCATTCTTTTCTTTTTAAAAAAAAAACAAAACTTTATTTCAAATTCAAAAAATAAAACAGAAAAAGGCAGCTCAATAAGTTATGGAAGCATGATTCCATTATTTTCAATTCCTTACTTCATGTTCCTACCAAAAAAAAAAATTAATTTAGCACGGTTATTGTTTCTAAAATAAAATAAATTGGCAAACTAAAAAAGGAAAGAATCAGTCACACTAAATAGAGGTAGGTTTATGTGAGCAACTTTATATAAATTAGCTTGTTTAATTTAACTCTTTAATAACTGTATGGATGAGGATCTATTGATCCCACTTTAAAGATGAAGAAACTGAAACATGGAGAACGTAAGTAACTGACCCAAGGGTCTATAACAAATCACTGGAAGAACCAGGACTGAAGCCTGTATTTGGGTGATTCAGGAGAACTTGCCCAATACTTCATGTTGCAGTTTAAAATATTTTCCAATAAAGATGAAAAAGTAAGACACTTTGAGGGAGAGCTGTGATTAGCCTGAATGTGAGTAACAAGTCTTAAAAGTATATTTTTCTTATCTCTCTCTTTACAACTTGATGGAGTAGAATCAACATTTGGACCATTCCCTGTCTGGCAACTGGCTAAGCTCTTTGTGAAATAAGCAATGAACCTCCATTTCTTCCCCAGAGGCCCTACAATGTTATTAATAATGGTAACCGCTTCCATGGACATGGTCCTTTACCAATGATAAGGTATTGCCACATATATTATCACATGGCACTCTCACAGCCCAGTATGGTGAGTTAGGAAATCATTCTTTTGTTCCTTCATTCATTTTACCTTAAATATCTACTGTGTTTCTCCTGATTCTGTGCCTGGAGCTGTGTTAGACCATAGATCTGTAATGATAAATCAGATCTAGTTCTGCCTTATGGCATTCACAGTCTTATATAAGGATCACAGATTAAATGAAAAAGTAAGCTAATAAGTGAAAGCACTCACCATATTGAATCTACTTAGCCTATAAGAATTGCTATTCTCAAAAGGAATGTAAGATATTTTAAAAAATAGAGCCCACCAGTTATGAGACATAACAGTTACCATTTATTTTTGTTTCATTATATGTCCCTCATTCCCTCAGGTGTAAAAGCCTCAAATACTTTGGGTCTAATGTTACTTATGAAAAAGTGTCTTTGGTATAGCTTTAACATTTTCCTCAAGTCACGCATGAGTTCTTAATGGAAAAAGGAGAAGAGATTTCCCAAATGGAACTTTTGACCGAAAAATACATTGAATAAAATAAAAAGGAAGCTAACTTTCAGCAATTGTCTTTGAACATTAAGTATCATCGCCAACAGACTACCTGCACACTCCCTTACCTATGTACTGTACTGAAGTCACCTGCATTCCCTGACCTTTGTCATCAAACTGCACCTGCCGTCTAATAGGTGCTTGATATGTGTGTCCTAATAACGGGAGAAACACTGTGTGCCCAGGGATGGGTGTTTTTCTTTCTCTTTAGAGCTAATTGATGGGCCAGATGGAACCAATGGTGGTAGCCGCAGTGTCACATGGTCTAACCAAATGACTGTCGTGATGCATTTTGGGAGTAGAATGCAGGCCGAAAAACGCCTCTTTCCCGCAGAAGCTTTTAATCCAGAGACGAATGATAATAGTCAAGGAAGAAAAGTGCACATTGTTCAGGGAAAGCTGAATACAGGCATGCTTCAGAGATATTGCGGGTTTGGGTCCAGACCATTGCAATAAAGCGAGTATCGCAATAAAGCGAGACACATGAGATTTTTTGCTTCCCAGTGCATATATAAAAGTTATATTTAGACTATCCTATAGCCCATTAAGTGTGCAATTGTTATTTTTATGTCTAAAAATAACAATGTGCAAACCTTCATTAAAATGTGGCACAGAATTACGAGGTGAGCACGTACTGTTGGAAAAATGGCGCAGATAGACTTGCTCAGCAGGGTTGCCACAGACCTTCTGTTTGTGAAAAATGCAATATCTGGAAGCACCATGTTTTTAGTTTCCAGAGGGGTGCCGATGCAAAGTACCAGAAATGGGAAGGCTTTTAAAAGAGGATTTATTTGGGGTAAAAGCTTACAGCTCCAAGTCCACGAAAAGTCCAAACCAAAGTACCATCAGAGATGCTTTCTCATCGAAGCCAGCTACTGCTGCGTGATGCAGCAAGATGGCCACGGGTCTCTGCTGAGGTTTCAGCCTTCCCCTCCAGGATCACCATCTCATGCTCCATAGGCCCAGCCTCTTGGGGCTTTGTGCTTCAGCAATCCTGTAGTCCTCTTTCTTACACAGCTGGATCAAACATAGTAGCTTCCCTTTTCAAGTGTCTGAGTGAGTTTCCATTCATATCAGACCCAGAAAATGGGCGGGGATTCAACCTAAGTTATGCCTCACTGGCATAGTCTAATCAAAAGCCCTAAATCGATCTTATCAAGTAATCTAATCAAAGGCCCCTCAACTGAATTTAATGCAATCAAAGGGTATCACACCCAGAGGGATAGATTAGTTTACAAACATAACATTTCTCTTTTAGGAATTCATAAACTAATTTCAAACTGCCACACACCATAAAGCAAAGTGCAATAAAACAAGGTATGCTTGTATAAAATATTGTCGATTAACCAGGCCAGACGTGGATTACCTGGGCCAGCTACAGAGAACATTCATGGTCTTAGAGAAGTCCACAAAGTTCAGACTGAGCCAGCCAGTGTATACCAAGCACCTCTAACGGCCCAGCAGATGCTGAAGTGAAGAGATGACCTGTTCTGCTGAGGAACTTAGAGTGTATCTGAGGACTAAAGTGTACCAAGGATAACTTGAGAGAAGAAGAAATACAATAGCTAGGAAGCATTGTGGAGGTGAAGGATGAACTTTGCCAAGGGAAAAATCTAGAGGTGGAGAAGGGACTGCTGGGGAGTAGAGGCAGTGGAACAGAGTAGGGAAAATGCAAAGAAGCAGGTGGGTGTAATTACAGGAGCCCTGTGGGACAGGTGAGAAAGCTGCTCAAAGGCCATATTACAGAAGATTTCCACACCAGGTTTGGCTGTATCCAACTTGCCCATGGAATTCATTTACTTTATGCTCATGGTTTAGAAACTATAGATAATATTTGCCAAACATTCATTTAAAGCTGGACGCTTTTCTAGACACTGGGACACACACACACAGATAAAATTCTTTATATTTAAAGAAGCTTTAGATTACGTAAATGTTACATTGACAGTATAGGGGATTCCCATATACCTCACCCCACACACACACACTTTCCCCCATTAACAACATCTCTCATTAGTGTGGTACATTTGTTACAATAGATCAACAAATATTGAAGCATTGCTACTACCCATGGTCTATAGTTTACATTATGGTTTACACTTTGCACTGCACAATTTTATAGGTTTTGACAAAATGTATAATGGCCTGTATCTGTCACTGCAATATCATGCAGAATAATTCCATATCCCAAAAATGCCCCATGATGCACCTATTTTTCCTTCTCTCTTCCCTGAGAGCCTCTAGTGACCACTGTCTTTATATCAGTGTTACAAGTTCTTCCATTATTAAAATAATAATAAGTCTATTTTAATCCATAGTTGCATTGCCCCCTTAGTTTGTTCATCCTTCAATCTGGAGAATTCTGGGATGGTGATGCCCACTCTGTTTCCATTTGAGAGGGGGCTTAGACGACACTGGAATATACTGGTAGAGATAAACTATTAGAAAAAGGTAAAATTTTATTTTTATTTAGGTAGATAGTGATAAGTGCTAAGAAAGAAAAATAAAGCACGCCAAGGGGATTTAAATATAGGGGAGGGCATGGAGGCAGCACACTAATGTTAGGTTAAGTCAGGGAAAGCCTTTCAAGTGAAGACCTGAAGGAAGAGAAGGACTTGGCGGTGAGCTATGGGGGAAGGACACTGCAGGCGGAGGAAACTGCAAGTGCAAAGGCCCTGAGGCAGAAGTGTGCCTAGGATGTCTGAGGAACAAGGAGCCACTGCAGACAGCAATGGCTATAGAGTTGTGAGGTCTGGAAGCTGGAAACTGAGGAAGAGCTGAGACCCTGGACCAAGGACTAATTACCAGAAGAACATCTAACACTTGGCTGAGATGAAGGAATCTCCAGCTTTCTAAAGACAGCGCATTATCAGTTTTAGACTTATTTCTGCTTATCTCACATGAGAAAGAAAAGCTAAGCTATTCACAAATTCTAGCCCCTTCCTAAATGAATGCATAGAACGGGTCCCGTTTTCAGAAGTCAAAAATGTTAAGAAATCCTCATTAGGAGACCTCTTGTCGAAAACCCACAGGACAGGAAAGCCAGTCTGTCACGGTGAAATTGAGATAACCAATCTATGTGGTCTCAGTGGAATCTTCTGTCTTGGCTATGAGCCAACTAATGGGAGAAGGCAGTTCTCCTCCAAGCAAAGCGGCTCTGCCTGGATTGGAGAAAGACAAGCCGGCTTCAGGGGTTGTTTTTTCTATTAAGAATAAACCCTAAAACAATGAACTTTCTCAGGTCAATAATGGGCGAGTAACTGAGACATTCCTATGTGGTTCTTATGCCTTGAGTCAGCCCTGATAAGACAAAGGGGAATGCTTGGATTTCAGACCACTCTGGGAATGCTTCCCCCAACGGGGGACAAGACCTCACCTAGGCGATTGCAATGTGACTTTAACGTCTGAGCTAAGAGCGACAGAAACCTGCAGTGGAATTATAAAAGGGTGCTCTCCAGCCACATCTGTCCTTAGGTGAAATCCCCAGGTCTTGGGGGGGAGCGGTAGCCCTCAAGCTCCTTATTATCAGCACCTTGGCTTTTTTACCTAGAAAACTCAAGTCTCCTTTAACAAAAATGAAGATGTTTAGGAACCGAATGACCACAAGTGCATTTGGCAAAATGGCGTCGACTTGAAACCTGAAGTGAAATAAATGGAAGCCTTTACAAGCCAAGGCAAATGTTCAAAGGAAGACTCCAGACACAAAGAACAGACGGCGGCGGGATGAGAAAGCTGGAGCGCATTTTGCCAACACCCACAAAATGCAGATTTTTTTTTTTAAAGTGCCTGAAAGCTGTTTAAGGTCAGGGCAGCCAGGAATCAAGAGAGGAAAATGTCCTAAATGTCATTACTGCCTATTGGAAGGTATCATTTGAAGTCCTTTTCTTAAGGAATGATGTTTTTTTCCAGAAAATATCACCTCGGTCTTGTAAAAGCCAGTCAGACTCTTTCCATCTTTTATTTTACTAGATGAAAAAGGGAGGAAATTATATGCAGCGGGTTGCTGAGCCTGCTGAAATCACAGATTTCACAAGATTACCTCTCTCATTCTAGGATAATTATCCAAACTCTTAGGGGCCTTGTAGCTACAAAAAAAAAATGTCTTTAAAAGTCCAATTATAGGAGCTTTAGAAACATTGCTGTATTTTTTTTACCATCCAGTTACATCTTGGCAAAAATAATTCAAAACCGTTTCTTCCACATTTAATGAAGTGGTCAGGTGAATATTAAGTACAGATTGAAAGATGTCGACAGGAAAATGCAGAAAAAGTAAAACACTGAATAGCTAGCAGTCAATCAGAGAAAGAATAAGGAGGGACAGTGTACTTTTATTGATTTTTTTTCTCCATGAGCTCTTTTATTTTTTTTTAGGAGGTACTGGGGATTGAACCCGGGACTTCGTACGTGTGAAGCAGGTGCTCAACCTCTGAGCTACATCCACTCCCCATTATTGTTGATATTTTTAGAGACTTTAAAATACTGGGATATTTTTGTTGGAAAAATAAAATAACAAAAATGTGTGTACACTATCACAATTAAAAATTACTCTCCTACTACTTCTAAAGTCCAACTCAAGCTTCAGTATAGTACATGCTAAAAAATTACCAAAATGTTAGCCACTTGAAGAGCTGATTTGTCTCTCCATTTCTCACAGAATCTATTTGGTACCTACTCAAATGAGTGGTTTTTTTTTAATGGATGGATGGATGGATGGCTGATATTTTTATTTAGGTTAGAAGTACTTGGTCCTTAGAGATATGCATTCTCACACATAACAATATCCCCTCCTAATATAAAGGACATCAACAGTACATAACCAGTTTCATCTTCATTAAGAAGAAATCAGGGAAGCAGATGTGGCTCAAGCGATTGGGTTTCTGCCTACCACATGGGAGGTCCCAAGTTTGGTTCCCGGTGCCTCCTGGAGAAGGTGAGATGGCTTGAGCTATAGGCGCAGTAAGCTGACGCAACAAGATGATGCAACAAAGAGACACAAAAAAGAAAGACAATGAAAGACACAACAAACCAGGGAGCTGAGGTGGCTCAAGCGACTGAGTGCCTCTTTCTCACATGGGAGGTCCCGGGTTTGGTTCCCAGTGCCTCCTAAAAGAGAAGACGAGCAGACACAGAGAGCTCACAGCACATGGACACAGAGAGCAGACAGTGACTTCAAAAAAAAAACAATGGGGGAGGGGGAGAGAATAAATATATAAAATAAATCTTAAAAAAAAAAGAGCAGAAGAAATTATATACAATCTCATTATCACATAAACTCAGAAATCCCATAACTGAATGTCTATTTTTGAAGGCTATTTTTCACCACACTCGGCCCTGGTTTGATTATCAAGTTCATAAATAATCTTAGGATTTCAAGACCAGAATAAAGATTCTTGTGCCTCCTACCCTGGGAGAGAGCTGCTGAAATTCCTGGAGGACCTGGGCATGTTTATGGTAATCTTGAGGCTGAGGCAGATGTGGAGTTGGTTCTGGGGACGATTCCAGTATCTGTGGAAACAACCTCAGATGATGAGTGAACTTCCAGACTCAAGTCAGCAGGTACCTCCCTGCACAAAAGCATTTCCCAACCACCAAATACCTCTTATTTGGAAGTATTATTAAGTTTTTCAATATTTCCAGAATTTAAAATGTATTCTTACATATATATTTGGTAACTGATACAACTTTCCTGCATTTGAATAAATACAGTTTTTACATCTGTTCAGATTCTCAGCATATAACAAGTGCTTACATATAATAACCAGTGCCAAAATGTCTCATTATTTTTTATAATTTTCCAGGGGGATATTATGTTTGGTTTCTGAAAATTTCCCATTATGTGAATATTAGCGATTGACAATATTTATAAATCACAGTACTAAATATATAAAAGCCATATTATTTGTTACTGATCAGAATATTTAGATCTGCTTTCAGAACAGCTTTCTGATCAAAATGAGGAAGAAAAATAACCTACAATTAGAAACATTAAACTAATATGCATTGTAATTTCAGATTCATCAAGACTGGGTAAAAAGTAAAATTAGTCTATATTTAATAAAATGGTAATTGTTTTGCCTTTCTATTTTTGAAGCTGGAAAAGTTTTATTATTCCCTGTCCACAGCAACTATTGTTCCCATTTACATTAAATAAGATGAGGATTTCAACATTATCTACTAAGAATGAGTCTGTAATATATTAATAACTGAGTTGACTGACTTAAAACCTTCACTGCTAAACTACAAACTGTGAAAGACAAATTAAAATGAAAATTTTAAAGAAGTGAAAAATAAAAAGAAGTAAAGAAAGACCAGATAATAGCCTTCTAAAAGAATCTTTCCAGAATTTTCTGATATATCCTCGGTCTTTTAAAAACATGAAGAACATTTTACTATTATTCTTGATCCAGTCTTACCAGAATATTTTTTTCTTTCATTTTTACTGAAAACATTAGCACATCTTTTCTGTACTGTGGAAATGAAGTACACCCTGCCAAAAAAATAATAATAATAAATCAAAGACCCTATAGTTGAATAGAGTGGCATGGATTAAGTTTCTAGAACTGGAGCCCAATATTTGCCATCTATTTCACTGTGTTAAAGATTAAATCCTTTTTCTTAGTATCTTACCTGGCCCTTTCTCTGAAACAAAGATAATTAGAGGAAAGATTACAGTACCAGAGAGCCATCAAAGAGCTAAAATTATTTCTACAT
>JAQZBX010080915.1:0-13751 GCA_029593785.1 Cabassous unicinctus | reverse complement strand
CATATAAATCTTATGTCTGCTTACCTGTAAGGTAGATGAAAAGCTATGATTATACTTGTTTGATCTCGGTGAAGGCAGGAATCTAAAATGGCTTGAATAAGGCCATTCAACTAATTAGAAGATCTGGTAATAGAACCCACATATTGCCACTACAAGTTAAACGTTCATACTGAAATTGGAAAAATATGAATATCTTACTTAGAGTAGTAATTAAATGTGAATGTATATTGACAAAAATATTTAACTGCTCAATGAAGAATTTCAAAGACAACTATTAGTCTTATAAAGAGATATTTCAAAAATTTCATTGAGAAGTAAAAGCTGAACATAGGCATTATAACACTATAAAAGAAGTCTGATTTTTGTTCTGACAATACTGGAGGAATAAACTAAACCTCAGATGCCTTTAAAGAAACAGCATGGTTTTGGCAGAAAGATAGACACATTGTTCAATGGAATCAAATTGAGAGTCCAGAAATAGACCCTTACCTGTATGGACAACTGATTTTCAATAAGCCTACAAAGTACACTTTTCTGGGACAGAAAATTCTCTTCAAAAAAAGGTGCTGGGAGAACTGGAAATCCATAACCAAAAGAATGAAAGAAGACTCCTTTCTCTCTCCCTATGCAAGAATCAACTGAAAATGCAACAAAGACCTAAACATAAAAGCCCAGACCATAAAACTTCTAGAAGTTAATGTAGGGAAATATCACAAATCTTGTAGTAAGGGGGGTTTCTTAAACCTTACACACAAAGCATGAGCAACAAAAGGAAAATAATAGGTAAATGGGACCTACTCAAAATTAAACACTTCTGTACCTCAAAGGACTTTGTGAAGAGAGTAAAAACGCAGCCTACTTAATGGGAGAAAATATTTGGAAATCACACATCCAACAAGGGTGTAATATCCATGACATATAAAGAGATAATACAACTCAACAATAAAAAAAACAACAAATAATCCTATAAAAAATTGGGCAAAAGACCTGAATAGACATTTTTCTAAAGAAGAAATATACATGGTAAAAAACATATGAAAAAATCTTTCACATCACTGGCTATTAAGGAAATGCAAATCAAAGCTACATTGAGATATTTCACATCTACTAGAATTACCACTATTAACAAAACAGAAAACTACAAATTTTGGAGAGGATGTGGAAAGATAGGAATGCTTATTCACTGTTGGTGGGAATGTAGAATGGTGCAGCAGCTGTGGAAGTCTTTGACAGATTCTAAAGAAGTTAGATATAGATCTACCATGTGACCTGGCAATACTGCTACTAGGTATATATCCATACATCTACACACTGATGTTCATAGTGACATTATGCACAATTGCTAAATGATGGGAACAACCCCAGTGTCCATCAACTGATGAATGGATAAACTGTGTTATAGACACATGATAGAATATTGTCCAGTTGTAAGAAGAAAGGAAGCCACAAAGCATGTGATGACATGGATGAACCTGGAGGACATTATGTTGAGTGAAGCAAGCCAGGCACAAAACAACAAATATTGTATGATTGCAATATTATGAACTAAATATAATGAGCAAATTCATGGATTTTTAGCCAGAATGTAAGTCACCAGAGAAAAGTATGTGTTTAGAGAATGGAAAGCTGAGCTTTAATATGTGCAGAACTGATAAAAATTTGTTTATAAGTATTTGGAAATGAATAGAAATGGTGAAAGCACATCATGGATTTGTAATTAGTAGTGCTAACATATGGGTATGATAGTGGCTTTTTTTTTTTCTTTTTTGAAAGTAATGAAAATGCTCTAATATTGATTGAAGTGATGAATGTGCAGCTTGGTGATTATAACAAATGCCATTGATTGTACACTTTAGATAAATTATATGGCTTATGAACAAAGAAAATAGGGTAGGTTGGGGGAAAAATACACCAAATGCAATTTATAAACTATAGTTAGTAGTAGTATTTTGACAATGTTCTTTCATAATTTGTTACAAATGTTTTACAACAATGCAAGGTATTTATGGTGGAGTGATGTATGGGAGCTCTGTATGATGTTATGCATGTTTGTTTTGAATTTTCACAACTTTTAATATACATTTATTGTTTGTGAATGTTCATGTGTGGTGTACTTCAATAAATGGTTTTTAAATGAAAAAAGAGCAAATATATTTTTATTTGTAAACCTCAGAAATTTCTCTATAAATAGATCTAGAAAATAAAGTATGAAATTAAATCTGAAGTCCCTACACTTTACCTAATAATATTGTGGCTCCTACACATTTTCAAGATGTAGATTCCATGTAAATTTTGCAATTGATTTTTTAAAAAGTAATTGTGTTATTATATAAAGGAGAGAACATTTGCAATCACAATTTGATTTTTAATCATAAATTTATTACCAGTATTCTCAGATATTAGTACTTAAAACTCATTGAGACTCATACATTGTTTGGCAAAACTAAAGGTTATACTGTGTGTGATGGTTAATCCATGTGTCAGTTTTACTAGGTTATGGTCTCCCACTGCTTGGTCAAGCAAGCTCTGAACTGATTGTTACTGTGAGGGTAATTTATAGGTTGATTTGCATGTATAGTCATTGTTTGCATATACAGCTGATTGCATCTACACTCAAAAAAAGGAGATTGCCCTCTGCAATGAAAGGAGTCTCCATATTCAATCACTTGGAGACCTTAAAGCTAGACTTAAAGTTTTCAGCAGCAAGATGAATGTCTATTTCTACTTAATGCATCCGACTTCAGCTGTAGAATTCAATGTCACCCTCACTGGAGTTTCCAACTTGAGACTTCTCCCATCGAATTTAACTTCATCTGGATTGAGTTTCCAACTTGCTTCCTGCCATATGAAATTCGAACTTGCCAATCCCCACAGTCACTTCAAACAATACCTATAATAGATCTCTTAATATTAAAAAAATTTCATTAGATAAGTAGGCTGTAATTTTTTTTTTCATAACATCTTTATCTGGTTTTGATGTTAGGGTGATGTTAGGTTCCTAGAAGAGTTTGGTAGCGTTCCTTCCTGTTCAAATTTTTTAAGAGCTTGAGCAGATTGGTATTAGATCACCTGTGAATAATTTGGAAAATTCACCCGTGAAGCCATTTGTTTCTGAGCTTTTGTGAGACGTTTTTGATGAGAGTTTCAATATCTTTACTTGTGATTCATTTGATGAGGTCTTCTATTTCCTCTATGGTCAATGTAGGTTTGTTGATGTGTTTCTAGGGACATATCCATTTGGTCAATTTTGTCTAGTTTGTTGGTGTACAGTTGTTCATAGCATCATCTTATGAGCCCTCTTATTTCTGAGGGATGAGTGGTATTGCCTCCCTTCTCATTTCTGATTTTATTTGCATTTTCTCTCTTTTTTTCTTTGTCAGTCTAGCTACAGGTTTTTCAGTTTTATTGATCTTCTAGAAGAATCAACTTTTGCTTTTGTTGATTATATATACGTTTTGTTCTCAATTTAATTTATTTCTGCTCTGATCAATATTATTTCTTCCCTTCAGCTTAGTTTAGGAATAGTTTCCTCTTCTTTTCCTAGTTCCTCCAGGTGTGCAGTTAGGTCTTCCACTTTAGCTCTTTCTTCTTTTTAATTTAATCATTGAGGGCTATAAATTTCCCTTTCTGCATTCCCTTTACTGTGTCCCATAGGTTTTGATATGTTGTGTTCCCATTTTCATTCCTCTCAAGATATTTACTGATTTCTCTTGCAATTTATTCTTTAATACACTGATTATTTAAGAGAGTGTTGCTTGATCTCCATATATTTGTGAATTTTCCATCTTTTCTTCTGGTATTGATTTCCAGCTTCCTTTCATTATGATCAGAGAAAGTGCTAGTCTCTAGATAATTCTCTAGCTTTCTTTCAATTGACATTTTTAAACTTTTTAAACATCCATAAACAATAAGTGTATAGTATTATTTGTGAACTTACAAAACAAACATGTGTATCATCATACAGAGCTCCCATACATTACCCCATCAACAACACCTTGCATTGCTGTGAAACAATTGTTACAAACTATGAAAGAGCATCATCAAAACATTACTACTAACTATAGCCAATATCTTACATTTGGTGTATTTTCCCCCAAGACACCTGGAAAATGGCACTCTGTATTAGTATTATATATTTGTTTTAGTTCATGAGAGTATGTTTTTATATTTGTTCTGTCAACCACAGTCCATCTTCCACCACAGGATTCATTGTGTTATTGTTTCATGCTTTGTACAGTCCATTCAAAGTGTACACTCAGTGACTCTAATATTCAACAGAATTGTGCTGTCATCACCACAGTGAATTATAGAACGTTTTCATTATTTCAATAGAAAAATCCCATACCCGCTTATACCCTTAGTGTTGTCCCTTAAAATTGATATCTCTTATTTGCCATTGCTGCAACAATATTATATTATTTTAAAGTATAACGCATAAATTTCATTACTTGTAATTTTCCCATGTATCACCATATATTTAACACTGTAAAGGAAGAGCATTCTTATACTATAAACCAAAATCTTCATCCATCACCACCAAAATCACTATGTTAGATTAGGTAGGAAAAGTTCCTACCTTTTCCTCTAGATTCTTTTCAGTTGAAATATTATATCCACAGAGTACCCCTTTTGGCCATAATCACATGTATAAATAAGCAGTGATAGATATACTCACTATAATGTAATGCCATCAACTCTACTCCTTTCTACACATTTACAATAAACCTTATGAAAAATTCTGCATACATTAAGCATCAGCTCCCATTCTCAACCCACATTCAATTTCCTAGAGTTTACCTCTGTTAGTTTACTCATCATTTTAGATTATATTAGTGAGACCATGCAATATTTGTCCATTTATGTCTGACTTATTTCATTCAACTTAATGTCCTCAAGGTTCATCTATGTTGCCATATGCATCCCGATTTCATTTCTTCTTACAGCTGCATACTATTTCATTGTATATATACACCACACTTTGTTTATCCACTCATTGGTTGATGGACACTTGTGTTGTTTCCATATTTTAGCAACTGCGAATAGTGCTGCTATGAGCATTGGTGTGCAAACGTCAGTTCACACCCTTGCTTTCAGTTGTGCAGAATATATTCCTAGTAACATGATTGCTGGCTCATACAGCTGTTCTATATTTTGTTTCCTGAGGAACCACCAAACTGTCTTCCACAAAGGCTGTACCATTCTACATTCCCACGAACAGTGAAGGCGTGTTCCTATTTCTCCACATCCTCTGCAGCAATTAAAGTTTTCTTTTTTTGTAATAATGGCCATTCTATAAGGTGTGAAATTATATTTCAGTGTAGTTTGGATCTGCATTTCCCTAATAGCTAATGATGATTAACATTTTTTCATGTGCTTTTTGGCCATTTGTTTTTCCTCTTTGGAGAAATGTCTAAT
Organism: Cabassous unicinctus; assembly: GCA_029593785.1. NCBI lineage: Eukaryota > Metazoa > Chordata > Mammalia > Cingulata > Chlamyphoridae > Cabassous > Cabassous unicinctus. Next base: position 8,336 of record JAQZBX010080915.1, on the reverse strand, counting down.
CAAGTCTTTGGCCCATTTTAAAAATTGGGTTGCTTGTCTTTTTATCTTTGGGTTGTATGAACTCTTTATATAACACGGATATCAAACCCTTATCAGATGTGTGGTTTCCAATTATTTTCTTCCATTGAGTAGGCTGCCTTTTCACTTTCTTGACAAAGTCCTTTGAAGCACAAGTGTTTAAGTTTGAGGAGGTCCCATTTATCTAGTTTTTCTTTCATTGCTTGTGCTTTTTTTTTTTTTAATTTATTTTTTTTTATTGTGGGTGAAAATCAAATTTTTCACAATACATACCAATATTTGTAAAATGATATATAAATATATATGCATATATGTGCATTTGCTTACATAAATGTTATTTTTATATATATATATATATATTTAAAGGTGCTTAGATTACCTAAATATTACACAGAAATTACAGGTTTATGAAAACACTGCCTACCACAAGATCTTGCAGATGTTTCCCTACATATTCTTCTAGGAGTTTTATAGCTGTAGCTTTTATATTTTGGTCTTTGATCCATTTTGAATTACTTTTTTTGTATAAGGTGTGGTATAGGGGGTCTTCCTTTTTCTTTTGGATATGGATATCCATTTCTCCCAGCAACATTTTTTGAATTGAATATTCTGACCCAGGTGGGTTTGACCCAGGTGACTATTTGGGATCTATTAACCTTCCAAATAAATGTAATAATTGTTCTGTCCAATTCTGTAAAAAGAAAAAGGTTTTTGGAAGCTTATTGGGATTGCCTTAAATCTGTATATAAATTTGTTTAGAACTGACATATTAATAATTAGTTTTCTAATCCATAAATGTGGAATGTCTTTCCATTTATTTAGGTCTTCTTTGGTTTCTTTTAGCAATGTCTTGTAGTCTTCTGAATACAAGTCCTTTATGTCCTTCATTAGTCTTTTAGTCTCTATTGTAAATGGGATTTTTTTCTGACTTCCTCCTCTGATTGCTCATTAGTAGTATATAGAAATGCTACTAATGTTTGTGTATTAATCTTGTATCCGGACACATTGCTGAACTCGTCTGTTTGTTCTAGCAGCTTTGTGGTGGATTTTTTGGGATTTTCTAAATATAAGATCGTGTCATCTGCAAATCGTGAAAGTTTGATTCTTTCTTTCCTATTTGGATGTCTTTTATTTCATTTTCTTGCCTATTTGCTCTATCTAGAACTTCTAGCACAATATTGAATAATAGTTGTGATAGGGCACATCCTTGTCTTCTTTACAATCTCAGCAGGAAAGCTTTCAGTCTTTCTCCATTTAGTATAATGTTAGCTGTGGGTTTTTCATTTATGCACTTTATCATATTGAGAAAATTTCTTTCTATTATTTTTTCTTTATCCATTTTTTATTAATAAAGCAGTTGTATGTTTACAGAAAAGTCATGTGGCAAGTAAAGAGCTCCTGTATACCTCTCTCACATACTATTTCCTTCTTACCAATACTTTGCATTAGTGTAGTACCTTTGTTATAATTGATGAAATGGTATTATAATTATGCTACTAACTTTAACCCACTGTTTACATTAGAGTTCACTCTTTGAGTTGTACAGTTTTATAGGTATTCTGTGTGCATGTGTGGTAACTTAAATACAACCTGTTTTTTTTCCCTTTTCAAGTATATAATTCAGTGGTGTTAACTACATTCTCCAAATTGTAGCAGTAGTTACCACCATCTATTTTTTGGAGAGTTTTAAACAAGAAACGACGTAGGATTTTATCAGATGCCCATTCCACATGAATTGAGATAATCATGTGATTTTTCTTCCTTAATTTAATAATGAGATGTATTACATTGATTGATTTTCTCATATTCAAACACCTTTGGATACCTGGGATAAAACCCACTTAATCATGAGTATTTTGTTGAGAATTTTTGCATCTATATTCATTAGAGAAATTGGTCTATAATTTTCTTTTTTCATGTTGTCATTGTCTGGTTTTGGTATTAAGGTGATGTTGGTTTCATAAAATGCATTTGGTAGTGTTCCCTCCTGTTCTATTTTTGGAAGAGCTTGAGCAATATTTGGTATTATTCTTTGAATGATGGGTACAATTCACCTTTGAAGCAAATTCGTCTTAAGCTTTTCATTTTTGGAGGTTTTTGATGACTATTTCAATCTCCTTACTTGTGATTGGTTTGTTGAGGTCTTCTATTTCTTCTAGGGTCAGTGTAGGTTGTATGTGTATTTCTATGAAGTTGTCCATTTCATCTACATTGTCTAGTTCGTTGGTGTACAGTTGTTCATAGTATCCTTTTATGATGTCTTTTGTTTATGTGGGGTCAATATTAATGCCCCCTCTCATTTCTGATTTTATTTATTTGTATCTTCTCTGTTTTTTCATTGCCAGTCTAGCAAAGTGTTTGTTGATTTTGTTGATATTTTCAAAGAACCAACTTTTGGATTTGCTGATTCTATGTTTTTTGGGTCTCAATTTCATTTATTTCTGTCCTAATTTTGTTATTTCTTTCCTTCTGCTTACTTTGTGATTAGTTTGCTGTTCTTTTTCTGGTTCCTGCAGATGTTCACTTCAGTCTTTGATTTTAGCTCTTTCTTCTTCTCTTGTTTTAAAATTATAAATGTTGAGGGAGTGTTGGAGTGGTGTGTGCCACGGCCCTTTTAAGGTGGATAGGATGAATTTTCCCACCCTGTCTCTGAGAGGGAGCATATTTGCTCTCTGTCCAGGGGCATAGAGTGCGCAGCATCCTTTCAAGGTGGGCAGAATGAATCTGGCCTCTAGTAAGTGCATGCTTCTTTTCCTTCCAAGAGTGCCTTGGTACCCAGTGTGTAGCAGCCCTTCAAGGTGGAAAGGTGAATCTGCCCACCCTGTCCATGAGAGACTGCATGTTTCCTCTCCATTAGGGCCACCAATTGTGAAGCAGCCCTTCAAGGGGGGCAGGGTGAATCTGCCTGCACTGCCAGTGAGACAGTGCGAGCTTCCCCTCCTTCCAGGGGGTCTTTGAGCCCAGTGTGAATCTGTCTCCTCTGCCCTAAGAAAGCTTTCAAATTGCACCCAATTCCTACTCTTGCTGGGTATGGGGTCCTAAGCAGTGGATTTTCAAACTGGGAACACTGGATCTAATCCCTACTGCCCAAGGGGCCTCGTGTTTTTCAGTCAACCCTGCTTCCACTTCTGCTGGGGGTGGATATAATACAAATGTTGCTTACTTCATGGTGCTTTGGGGATGTATAAACCGGAGCTCTGCTCAAGTTTGGAATCCAAGTAGCTGAATTTGCCAATCAACAGCTGTAGTTGGTGCCAGATCGCTTCCCCTTCCCTGCTTTTGAGAAAGTGAGCTTCTGCTTCCAGCCAGGGAATGGGTCCAGAAGCAGCCTGCTTTGCCAGTGTGGGGTAGGGGACCTGCCTCCACAATGAGGAGTAATCTACTCATGAATCTTCACTGCAGATAGTCAGTCTCCTCTTCCTGTTCTTCCCTAGATAGTGCACTGTGCTCTTCTGGTACCTGAGTCCCCCAAACAGTTGATCCAGACAGATCCTGGCTGATTATTAGTTGCCCTGTGGGATGAGCTGAATTATGTTGGAATAATCTGAGTTGTTGAAATTTTTGGAGGATTGCATTGAATCTGTATCTCAATTTGGGCATAACTGACTTCTTAATGATATTTAGTCTTCCAATCCATGAACACATAATGTTCTTCCATTTATTTAAGTCTTCTCTGGTTTCCTTTATCAATCCATTATAGTTTTCTGAATACAGTTCCTTGGCATTTTGATTAAATTTATTCTTAAATATTTGATTCTTTTAGTTGCTATTGTAAATAACGTTTTCCCTGACTTCTTCTTCAGATTGCTTATTACTAGTGTGTAGTATCACTACTGATTTTTGCATATTAATACTGTATACTGCCACTCTGTTAAACTCGTTTATTCACTGTAGTAGCTTTGTTGTAGATTTTTCAGGACTTTCTAGGTATAGGATAATATCATCTGCGAATAGCGAAAGTTTTACTTCCTTTCCAATTTGGATTGCTTTTATTTCTTTTTCTTGCTGGATTGCTCTAGCTAGAACTTCTAGCACTATATTGAACAGCAGTGGTGACAGTGTGCATCCGTGTCTTGTTCCTAATCTCAACGGGAAAGCTTTCAGTCTTTCCCCGTTGAGTAAAATGTTTGCTATGGCTTTTTCATATATGCCCTTTATCATGTTGGGAATGTTTCCTTCAATTCCTATCTTCTGGAGTGTTTTTATCAAGATAGGATGCTGGATTTGGTCAAATGCCTTTTCTGTATCAATCCAGGTGATCAGCTGTTTTTTCTTCTTTGATTTATTAATGTGATGTATTATACTCTTTGGTTTTCTTGTGTTGAACTACCCTTGCACATCTGGGAAAAACCCACTAATCCTGATGAATTATTTTAGTGTGTTGTTGGATTCGATTACCAAGTGTTTTGTTGAGGATTTTTACCTCTATAATCATTAGGTAAATAGATTTGTAATTTTCTATTTTCATAGTGTCTTTATCTGGCTTTGGTGTTAAGGTGATGTTGGCCTCATAGAATGAGTGTGGTAGCATTCCTTTCTGTTCAATTTTTGGGAAGATTTTTTAGTTAAGATTGGTATTTAATCTTCTTTGAATGCTTGGTAGAATTCACCTGTGAAGCAAACTAAATGGTCCAGGAATTTTCATTTTGGGTAGGATTTTGATGACTATTTCAATCTCTTTACTTGTGATTGGTTTGTTGAGGAATTCTGTTTCCTATTAATTTTTCCATTTTATCTATGTTGTCTAGTTTGTTGGCATGCATTTGTTCATAGTATTCTTTTATGATGTCTTTTATATCTGTGGGTTAAGAAGTAATGACCTTGTTTTGATTTCTGATTTTATTTATTTTCATCTCTCTTATTTTCTTTGTCAGTGTTTAATTTATCAAAGGGCTACCAATGCAAAGTACCAGAAATATGTTGGCTTTTATAAAGAGTATTTATCTGGGGTAAAAGCTTCCAAGGTTGCGAAAATTTCAACTCCAAGCACCATTAAGAGGTGCTTTCTCATCCAAGTTGGCTGCCACTTGTTGAAGTAAGATATTGGGTGATCTCTGCCTGGTCTCTGCCTTCCCCTCCAAGCTGAATTGTCTCTCAGAGTTCAGCTGAGGACAACCAGGCATATCACTTGTTGCTTACCATGCCTTCTCTCAGAGACTCAACTGTTCTGCCTATTCCCAATTTCAGCTGCAAACTATCAGACAAATGGCTCATCTCTCCCCAAGGCCTCACTTGTTGAGACACTCTTTTTTGTCACATGGCAGGATCAAAAGAGGGGCAGAGCTCTCCTTTCCAGTGTGTCTCCATTTTTTATCAAACCCAGCATGAGGGTGGAGACTCAAACTGAGTCAAGCCTCACTGAAGTAGTCCAACTGAAAAAAGGTCTCACACCCACAGGAGAGGACTACCCCACAAAATCTTCCTCATTTTGGTATTCTTTACATAATTTCAAACTGCCACATTCTACTTTCTGAATTACCAAAAGACAGGTTCCTTCCATATGCAAAATACAATCATTACATCACAATTTTTCAAAAGCCATAAATCATTTCAGTAGCAATGCTAAGTACAAAATCACATAAAAATCTGTTATAGGCACATTGTTTGTCCTTCTAAAGGCATTGGGTGATGGCCACCCTTTCCCCAATCTCTGGGGGACAGTCTCAACCCTGTTGGTACATTGAAAGTGCAGCAATATTATCCCTAATCTTTTGCATACAGGCCCAATCCCTTCAGAATAATGGAGTGGTGATCTGACTCTCCCTAATCTATGGGGACTATGCCTAACCCTTTCAGAGCAGTGGTGTGGCATCCTAACTCTTCCCAACCTATGTGGAACAAGCCTAACCCACTCAGAGAAGTGGAGTTGCAACCTAACTCTCCACAAGCACTGATTAATGCGTTCCACCCTCTCTGTAGCCTGGGGTGGTCAAAAGCTCCCTGAGCCATGGGCTGAAACATCCACCTTATTCAAATGTCAGAGAAAATCCACCCTCTCCATACTCATAGGTGGGATCTCTCTCTTGGTCAGAGGAGATGTCTTAATTTCCAATCACATTTTCCATAATAGTCCCTTGAAGTAGTTTCCCTTCAATCTGTCCTCTCTCCCTTTTAGTCAAGGCTGACAGTTGTTTTGCTCATAGAAGTCTCACAAAAAGCTTTTTGGTTTAGCATACAGGAAGCAGTAGTCCAAGCCATAAGACAGTAAGATTTTCCACAAGTCCTTCCTGGATCACTGCATTTCCAATACTGACATACAAATTCCAAGTTTAGTTAAGTGTTCACATGAGCCACTATCCTCTAGGGGATTGTTTCCTTGAAGATTGAAATTTCAGAAATCAATCTCTGGTTTCTTTGTACCCAACAATTCTGTTCTAAGTTTATCTTTTTCCGTTTGATTTTTGCTATAAGCTGCAAGGAGAAGCCAAGCCACATTTTCCACATTTAGGTTGGAAATCTTCTCAGCTAAATGCACAAGCTTGTCATTTTTAAATTCTGCTTTCTGTGTACCATCATGAGCAAATTTTGCTAAGTTCTCCACAACTTAAAAACACAGATCACCTTTCCTCCTGTTTCCAAATACAATTTCATCATTTCCTTTTAAGACTTTACTGGAAATAACTTTAGGGTCCATATTCCTACCAAAAGTCTCTTCAAAGCAATCTAGGCCTTTTCTATCAAGCGTCTCACAATTTCTAAAAAACAGTACCCCTTTTCCATTTATAAAACAGTTCTAGCATTTTTGGTAACTGCAGGCAGCATGACCACACTCTCTTGGTACCAATTTCTGTCTTAGTTTGTCAAGGGCTGCCAATACAAAGTACCAGAAATGGGTTTGCTTTTATAAAGGCTATTTATTTGTGGTAAAAGCTTAGTGTTTCACACTAAGAATTATAGTCTTCATTTCTAGAATATCTTCAAAGTCTCTCTTTCCTGTCTTTGTGTTTCAGTCTGTAGCACTCCAATTAGTATTGTTTACAGAGCTGGTCTCTTTGCTACAAACTTTCTCAGTTTAATTTTATCTATGATATCCTAACCTACCTCTCATTTAAAAAATGAAATCTTGCTAGACGTAAGATTCTTGGCTGCCTGTTTTTTTTCTTTTGCAGTATCGTAAATATATCATACCACTGTCTTCTTGCCTCCATGGTTCCTGATAAAAAAATCAGCACTTAGTCTTATTGCACATCCCTTGTTTGTGATGAATTGCTTTTCTCTTGCTGCTCTCAGAATTCTATCTTTGGCATTGAAATTCTGATTAATACATGTTTCAGAGTTTATTCATATTTATTTGGATGGGAGTATTTTGTGCTTCTTGGACATGGATATCTATATTCATCAACATAGTAGGGAAATTTGTTACCTTTATTTTTTAAATGTTCTTTCTGACCCTTTTCCCTTCTCTTCTCTTTCTGTGATACCTATGACATATATGTTTTCATATCTTTTGCTATCACTTAGTTCCCTGAAACCTTGTTCATTTTTTCCCATTCTTTTATTTATTTGTTATTTGTGTGTTTACTTTTGAAGGCCCTGTCTTCAAGCTCACTGATCCTTTCTTCTTCCTCTTCAAATCTGCTGTTATATACCTCCCATGTATTTTTAATTTCATTTATTGTGACTTTCTTTCCCATAAGATTTGATATTTTTCTTTATATACTTTCAAATTCTTCTTTGTGCTTACCCAGTGTCTTTGTAATATCCTTAATCTCTTTAGCCATCTCATTGAATTTATTAAGGAGATTTGTTTGAGCATTTCTGATGAGTTTTCTCAACTCTTTTATGTCATATGGATGTTTAGTTTGTTCCTTTGACTGGGCCATGTCTTCTTGTTTCTTGGTATGGCTTATTGGTGTCTTGACATCTGAATTATGTGATGTATTTTTCTGGACTATGTTTCTCTCTTTAGTCTAAGGATTTCTATTTGATTGCCTTTGTGCTACAGCCCCTCTTTGATACTTATTTCAACTTATTTTTATACTTTATAGTGTCTTGTGTTTAGCCAATCTGAATTTTTTCAGCTCTTTTTCAACTTTTTCTTGCCCTTTCATCTCTGCTGGTTGCAGAGGAGGAACCAAGGATGCAGTTGGTACTGTAAGCCATGGAGGATTTAGTGGCCCACATTCCCCTAGGAACCAATGAAGCTTCTCACAACTTTCTCCCCTGCCAGGTGTAGGGACAGAGCCACAGCCATATGCAGCAATCCTGGCTGTGTAGACCAAATGGTCTGTAGTTGCCTGGAAAGACCGATGAAGCTCCTCACCCCTTCATCCTCTGCCAGGGTAGGGAATGTTCCTGCAGGTGTGGGCAATAAATTA
>JAQZBX010080914.1:0-13754 GCA_029593785.1 Cabassous unicinctus | reverse complement strand
TCGGTGTCTGAGTAGGGTCCTGTCTGGCCACTGAGCATCTGTGCCACATACAGCCTCACAGTCCCAGAAACAACAGTCCCTGTATTATATGCAGAATAGGAAGTGGGTGATATAGGCTTTGGGCAGAAGTGAGTTGAGAAAGGGTAACCCTGTTACGGGGAGAACTAGAAATATGGAAGGCAGGAGAAAGTCTGCAGAGATACATGCAGCTGGGAGAGCACAGCCTTGACTTCTACCTGTGGCCCTCAGCTGGTTATGGAAGCCCCCAGATAGAGATTGGCAAGCCCCTGAGTGTAGGCTCCAGAGGTCTTTGTACCCACTTCATAGATTAAGGAAGGCCAACAGAGGTGCAAAGATGACAGGGCACAGCAGAAATAGTTCTGAAGATCACCTATGAGTGAACAGCAAAGGATAGAACCTAGATATATCTGTGTGCGTGAGGGCAAAGAAATACCTTCCCTCCATGTATGAGTTGTGACCTGCAGGTCAAAGTGAATCTGATAGTGTAGTCAGTGCTGGATAACACAGGATGTAGAGGGGGGTTGTGGAAAGAGTTGGAGCACTGGAACCTGTGATGAAGATCCCAGTTCTACTCTGCACCAACAGAATATGATGAGTGACACCCTGAGAAATGTATTGCAAAAATTCTTTATAGTACCTTGAGAAAGAATGGGCTCTCTGGGAGAATTATATTCACCATGGCTTGTTATTGCCATGGTCTGGTCTCCTATTGTTTAGTTTTGACATAATCCTTGTTTTGTCTTCTATTTGTCACTCAGGTCTTTTTGTTTCAGCTTTGCAAAAAGCAACATAATTCATGAAGAAAATTTATTTTATGTATATTAAGCTCCTATAAGAAAGTTGTGTAAATTATAAACATAATTACCTAATGAATAAACCCCAATACACACTCCTCCAAACCCCAAATTCTTCCTTTGATCTCCAGCTACTCCTTTCGACTGTTGCCTTCCCTTTATATATGTTCTTTGCAGTAAATCCACATAACAGAATTTTTACCAATTTAACCATTTTAAACGAACAATTCTGTGTCCTTTGGTCCATTTACCACATGTGCAAAATTCACCAGTAATATCTAGTCCCAATACATTTTCATCATCTCAAAAGTAAATCCCATAAACATTAAGCAGTCACTGCACATTCCCCTTTCCTGCCAGCCACTGGTAACCTCTAATCTTCTGTCTGTCTTTATGTATCTACCTATTGTGGTTGTTTCATAAAGATGGAGTCATACAGTATGTAAACATTTGTGTCAATTTTCCCCCTTAACATAATGTTCTCAAATTCATCAGGGTTTCAGCATGTATGAATACCCTACTCCTATTTAGGGCTGAATGGTATTAAATTGTATGGATACACCACATTTTGTTCAACAACATATCTGCTGATGGATATTTTTTTGCCTACACCCCCTAACTATTGTGACTGTTGCTGCTATGAACATTTAAGTACAAGTTTTTACTTGAACAGTTGTTTTAATTCATACTGGTATAGACTTAAGGGTAGAATTCCTAATTGGCATGATATTTCTGTTTTACTTTTAGAAGAGCTGCCAAACTGTTGCCCACAGCAGCTCCACTATTTTGCATTCCCAACTGAATATAGTGTGAGTTCCAATTTTTCCATACCCTTGTCTTAAATTTTTTATTATAACAATGCTTGGGTGACCTTGCAGTAACACCATTGTTGCCCAGATCACAAATCATAACTATAGGATTTTTTCTCAGCTCAGTACACTGAGATTTGGATTCCTTTCCTAAGAAATAGCCTAATCAGGTGACTTCCTGGACCTCCACACCTCAGAGCTCAGTATTTCCAACATATGTTGCATTGTCATGTTTCTCTTCCACTGGAATGAAGTATTCAATGTCCAAATGGCTTTAATTATATAGGAGTTCCACCCAAATAAGTTGGTCTTCCTGGTGACCTTTGTGTAGTTGTGACTTGAATCATGCATTCCAATGCTCTATCACCCCATTTGCTTGGACATCATAGGGAACATGAAAGGCTAATATCATGCAATGGGAACATGCTCATTGAGGGACCAAATGTGCTCTCAATGGGGTATATTGATCTCATTGGACTCTTGTTGTATATCAGATCACATAGATTAGGTATTTCTCCAAGGTCACAACAGGGGCCCCAGCATAGATATGATGCATGTGAATTACTGTCCCATATCTTGAGTATGTGTCTAAAGTGGTGAGACACCATTGGAAAATTTGATGATAAGCATTCCAAAGTGGTTAAGTTGTCACTCTTGTGCAGGGCCTAAGTCCCAGCTGATATAGCCCATCATCATGCTGCCTGAGCTCATTGTCATAAGTTGTGTCATGTGCTATGTCTTTGACCTGTACCTCTTCTAGAGTGTGTCCTCATGGTTTACCCATTCTTGAATCTGAGTGGGACTTCTGTGTCCTACTCTGTGGTGAATTCAGTGGGCAATCATTGCTCATTGCAACTTGTTGCTCAGCATGGAAATTACACTTGTGTTCTGTTTCAAATGGCCTTTTGCAATGGGTGGCAACAGTGGTGACAAATTGATCTTCTTTCCAGCTTATAATCTGTTGCCATAGCCCCTGTGCCCACAAGGAGAAGCTTCTTATATTCCAACCATTGATTTGCCAGTCACTGGACAATATGGATAGTCATTTTGCACAGCATGTTTCGTGAGGATCCAAGCCACAGTAGCCAGAACATATAGCTAAACTAGCTTGAGGACTCCCAGTCTCCTCTGATCTCAGAAGGTAAGCAGGTTCAGGCATGGTTAGTACTTGCATGGAAGACTGCCTGGTAATACCAGGTGATGTAGGCTTTTGACAACCATGTGTCTGTCTTTCTGTCTTTTCCTTTACCTCTATCCCCAGAACATGGACCCCTCCAGTGAAGGCTGCAAGCATCTCCACCCCTGAAGTTCACTCTCATAGTTGCCTCCACCATGGTCCCTGCCTAGTGCAGCACTGGCAGGTGGCACTATCCCAGATCTGGTGGGGGCAATGGTGACCCCAACTGCAGAGGAAAAAACCCCTCACCTCCTAGAACTCTTCTGGGCCATCGGGCCCTTAGCCCTTTGCACCCACATGCAAATGGTGCACACCAGGGGCTGCCTGCCCTTTCTCAACACCCTAGATTTTTGCTGCCTTCCCTGGCACAACAGGGATGAACTGAGGGCATGTATGTTCCCTTTGTACCTGGGCCCCATCCTACAGACTCCCCTTGACCTCCAGTCCCCAGTGGACAGTGTCCACACATCCACCCATGCCTCAGGTATGCTTGGGCACATTCTTGGCCAGTAATTTCAAGAAACCATGTGGCACTTTAGAAAATCGATGGCCCCTCTGCAGACCAAGGAAAAACAGCAATTTACCCAGGAAACAGGCAGGCAGGCAGACAGGCAGACAGGGAGACAGACATATCCCAGGGGCTCATCCTGCACAGGACAGCAGGATTTCGAATGGAAGTCACCAAGAGAGACCAGCAGCAGCTGCTGTACATTCTCCAATCTCAGCTAATTCCCAGCCTGGAGGCTGCCTCCCTGGTCCTCCTTCCCTGTGGTTGGAGGGCACATGCTGGCTGCAGGCCAATCTTGTACCAAGATTTCTTCTCCAGGGAGGAAGGGCTGAGTGGTCTGCTCTAATAGAGCTTAGAGTTGAGTGGATGGAGACCTCTGGGAAACAGAGTAAGCAGTCAATCTAGCTTTAGGCAAGATTCATATAGGGAGGGCTCACTTGCCAGGGAGAGCTGTGAAGTGGTCCCCAACAGATAGCCCATTGGGGAAAGGAATCCCCAAGAGGCAGGAAATGCCTGACAGTTTCCTGATGTCTTGGAAACAGCACTGAGTGTATTTATTCCAGTCACCATTGGAAGGACCCTCAGGAGCTCTGCAACCCTCCAGGGCAGAATCCACTGTGGCACAGAGGTCTAGTGGGGAGGTGCCTGTTTGGGGGTGGGGAGGGAACAAGTGAGGGCTTTCAGGGAGTGGGGTGGGATGTTGGGGCAGCACCATGCCTAACCCAACTGCACCCTCAGGGCCATAGCTCCTTTCAGAGGAAGCCTGCCCTCAGCAAAGTCATAGGAGGTAGGAGTAGAGACTCTGCTCACTGCGCAGGGCTGTGGTGGCTGCTGGCACTCAGGAAATTGCAGGGACACTCTGGAGCCCTGCCTCTCCTTGCAGACCCTCAAGATCTGCCTGTCCAAGGCCATCCCAGTTCCAAGCTCCAAGAGCATCTCCTCCCAGGTGATGATGCCTTCAAAAGACCTGCTTCCAAGCCCACTTCCACCAGTCTCCATTGTGGCCCTTTGCTGGGGTTTCCCGTGATAGCTGACAGGATGGAGCCACTATTTGTCTCCTACTGCTGAGTTGAACAAATACCCCATTGCACAGTGAGTGTGTGTTGCTTGAGTGTGCACAGGTCGGCTGCATGGGACCTTGGTGCCAGGAGCTCCCCCATCCCCAGCCCTCTGGGTAGATGTCAGCTTTCCACCTTGGGTGGTTCCAGTTGGATTCTGAGGGCCTAGGATGGAGACTGGCCTGGAAAAGTTGACTCATCCTAAGAAGGCCAGAAGCAGGGCTGCCATGGCCACATGGGTGGGAGGATGCTGCATGAGATGGGTGCACTCTATAGGGAGATAGGTATGGGGATGGATTGGCTGGAGCTCCCTAGAGGAGATATGTTCCTGAGTGTTGGCTTTAAACAAGGCCTTGGACATCCTCCTCACCCTATACTGGTGCACTCAGTCAAGTCTGCTAGATCTAAATTTGGGGCAACTGGGTTACAGAAAAGTAAATTATTTTTTGTAATGAAGCTTAGCCTAGATATGGATTATATGACAGAGGAATTTGGCCAGAAAATGGGTCTTTGAATTTTAATAGTATATTGCAATTGGAATTGTTTTGTAAATGGCAAGAGAATTAGGCAGAAGTCCGATATGTTCAAGTCTTCTTTGATTTGTGGAAAGATAAGGAAATTAGAAAGAGTTTTGTTAATGTTCTGTGGGTCCCCTTCAGCCAGTTACAAAAACAAGGTCCTAGGATCCCCTCTCTTAAAACCTATTGATGAACTCCTAGACTTAAGTATCCCACCACCTCATTATTCTGGACTGCCTCTGCCTCCTCCCCTGCCAGGGCCATCAACAAAACCCACACTTCCCTTAGAGATACCAGGCCCCCTTTCCCTCCCACAGGGGCCTTTCTTCCAATCTCCCTCCCATATTCAGAGTGGAGTTGTTTTCAGCCAGGGTAGCCCCCCCATCCCAAAGGAAACTGTAGGTCACTTCCCACTCCAGCAAGTTCCAAATAGAATTGATGTTCAAGGATGACCACAAGGCTTTCTTTTTGTCCACACTCCTTTCACCACCTCTGATTTGTTTAATTGGAAAAATAACATTCCGGCTTATTGTGCATATCCTGAAAAAGCAACATCCCTGTTTGTTTCCACTTTTGCTACACACAACCCAAACAGAGCTGATATACAAGCCCTTATAAACATCCTCCTCACCCCTGAGGAAAGGTGTATGGTCCTTGAGAAAGCATGACAAGAATAAGAGGCATTGTGGCAGATGGCACCTCAAAACCCTATTTATGGTCCCCCAAATGAGGTGGTCCCTGAAACTGACCCTCATTAGAATCTTAATAACCAAGGCCATATGAACTGCCTTGACCATTATAAAGTCTGCTTTCTTGCTGAGCTGTGGAAATGTGCTCCAAAACAAAAATCAATCACTAAATTCCTGGAGGCCCAACAAGAACCACAGGAAAATCCCTCAGCCTTTCTTGAGCATATCTTTAATGCTTTTTGCAGATATACAAACATAGACCCAGAAAAGCCTGTAAATGCATGTATGGTAAAATTAACCTTTATTAGTCAAAGTGTCCCTGATAGTCATCAGAAATTGCAGAAGTTAGAAGGAGGGCTTGGTATACATATCTCTCAATTAGTGGAAATCACCTTTAAAGTACACACAAATTGGGACCAAGCCTTGGAGGAAAAACAGAAGCAGATGAAATAGCAAACGGTGCTATTAGCATTGGCAATATCACAGGGGAGGCCAAGGTGCATGGGCAATCTTAGACATGCAAAGCCAGGATGGCAGAAAGGTTCTGAGCACCCAACCTTAGGACCACAACAGTGCACGTATTGCAAAGGTAAAGGCCACTGGATAAACGTGTGCCTCAAGCTAAAAGCAGGAAAACTCCAAATGATATTAGCCAGGGAAACCCACAGTGACTCTGAATGATGGAGCCCAGAGCTCGGGGACTGGAACCTCCCATCCAGTATCCCCATCTCAGAGCAAGAGCTCCAGATAATAGCACAGTGGGAGGGAAGCAATCAAGTTTCTCATGGATACAGGAGCTATTTACTTGGTAGTTATGAACAACTAGGCTCTCTTACTAAAAAGGAAACCACCATTTCTGGGGCTTTGGGAAAAACTTCACAATCATGGTTTTTAGCCCCTTTAAGCTGCCAGTTAGGGAAAGACCAGGTTCATCAACAATTCCTCTACATGCCTGAGTGTCCAATTCCCCTTTTAGGAAGGGATCTTTTAGCTAAACTTCAAGCAGAAATCAGTTTTTAAAAAGGATATCTAAATGTGAGAGTCCCAAAAACCAAGCATGGCATCCCCAGGCTGTACTCTTAGCTGAAGCAGGAGGAGAGCATGAAGAGAATAATAACAACTACCCCCTTCAAAACAGAATCTCAGGTAAATGTAACAGTTTGGGCAACAGTACTCCCCAGCTGTACTGCATATGCAAGTCTAGTAAAAGTACAGTTAAGACCTCATGCCCAGCCAATTTGCATCAAGTGGTATCCACTTCCATATAAAGCAAAAATGGGGTTAGCTCTGATAATTCAACAGATATTAGACATGGGACTGATCCAAAGTTGCAGATCACCATATAACACTCCAGTTCTACCTGCTTTAAAGCCTGGAACAAGTGGAGAGCATCAGTTTATACAATATGTAAGGGCTATAAATAAAATACTGGACTATATCACCCAGTTGTGCCAAATCCATACACCTTGCTTACTACTCTCAATGCAGAAAATGAATGGGTTTTTTTTGGTATTAGATTTAAAAGATGCCTTCTTTTGCATTCCTCTGGATATCTCCACTCAACAATTTTTGCCTTTGTGTGGGAAGAACCAAGTGCAGGACATAAGCAACAATATACTTGAACTGTGCTGCCCCAAAGGTTCAAATATTCCCCAACCAGTTTTGGTGAACAATTAGCCCAAGACTTGCAAGAGACAGTTATGTTAAATGGGAAATATCTTCATTATATAGATTTAAAAAAAAAATTTTTTTATACTTTAAAAGATGCTTAGATTACATAAATGTTACACAAAAGTTACAGGGATTCCCATGTTCCCCACATCCCACACCTCCCATAACCTCCCACATAAACATCCTTCATTAGTGTGGCACATCACTTGCAATGGATATACACATCCTAGGGTTTTGCCACTAAGCATGGACCACAGTTCACATTGTAGACCACACTCTCTCCCACACAGTTCTGCATGTTATATGCTGATGTAAAATTGCCTATATCTGTCATTTTAATGTCACTCAGGATAATTCCCAAATCCTGAAAAACCTCTGTATTACAACTGCTTTTCCCTTTCCCTGCCCCAAAAGCATCCAGTGGCCACTGGCTCCACCTCAATGTTGTATTTTCTTCCATTGCTTCAATCACAATATGTCTACAACAGAATACCAGTAAGTCCACTCTAGAAAATAGCTCTTCCCCCATTCCTGAGGAGACTGGGATGATGATGACCACTCCACCTCCAAGGAAGATGGGGTGTATATCCCATGGATAAGATGGATGGGATTATCCTACCTGCAGCTGCAGACTCTCTCCATTCCCTGGGATGGCCATTGTCCATAATCACCTCCTTTCCAGGTGACTTGGGTGAGTCCTTTGAACTGTAGAGTAGGAGTTGCAGCTCCACCAATGTAGAGCCTACTGATAAGTCATCAATCTCTGGAGTTATCCCCCCTTATATAGGACCTGGGTGTCTCCAGAGCCCTCAGGAGCCCCTCTGTGTGGGGTGATATCCACTTTGATGTTCTATGAGATCCTGCTGATGTGTGCATAAGCGTTATCTCTGGGATGACCTGCCACCACTTTTCAAAGTCTCTTAGCCATATGAACTCATTTGTCTTTACCTTTTCCCCCTTTTATTCACAGTCTTTTTCCAATCATATTGCCAGTTGGCCCTTGGTATTAATTTCTTGTTGCCAGGGAGGCTAATCCCCGGGTGTCATGTCCCACACTGGGGGGAAGGTAATGCATTCATATGCTGAGTTTGGCTTAGAGACACACCACATTTGAGCAACAAGGAGGCTTTCAGGAGGCCACCCTTGGGCACCCCATAACAGTAGGCTGCTTCAATTACAACAGCAAAGACTTGTAAGGTTAGTCATCAAAAACAAGAACCCATAAGTGGACCATCCTCCTTTGCCAGACGCTGCCCCTGCACTTGCAGGACTGTTGTTGCTCCCTTGGAGAATGTGGCAGAGCTCTCAATATTCTCTAATTTATTGAATGATGCTCCACCAACTGTGACCATGTCCAACCCCTTGATCATTTGAACAATTTTATATATCTTTCATGTATATTCAGGTGAACTTCCTCCCATGAAACCCCCATCCCAGACACCCACCACCAATGATCCTCTCCTGCCCCCATTGTAACCCATCTGTGATCTAAACCTTCCTTGAAGATGAAGCCCATATAATAGCCAAATACAATTAATAGGAAAATTAAATAATAATGATAAGTTTAAAGATAAGAGAAAAAAATACATGGAAACTTAAAAAGAAAAACACTAAAAATTAAATAAAATTAAAGGATTGGGATATTCAAAAAATGGGAAAAAAACAAAAAATTAAAATTTTAAAAACCTTTTTCCTTTTAACACTGCATTTTTGGGTGTCCAGTCTGCACTGTGGCACCTTCCCCCTCTCACTCCCAGTGCCACCAAAATTTTCATTTAATTTTCAAAGAAGTTTTAGGTCACAGCAAAGTCACGCACAGAATTCTAGAGACTCTCATATACCCAACCTCATATACCCAACCTACTATACCCAAAACCTTTTTGTATGTGGATGGTAGCATTGTTATAACTGTTATACATATAGTGAAACATAGCTATCAAACATTGTGAATGGTTTCCAGTATAGTTTACAATTTAGATGGTACACTTTAATAATTTTTTATGATATTTACCATGTCTTGTGTCCATCACTGTAAGGTAATGAAAAACATTTCCCTTGACCACTAAATACCCCCCGTTTGATGTTTTCAGTTCCTTCCTCCCCATTCCCGTGGGGCACATGACACTCCCCTGTCTTGACTCATTTGATGACAAGATTCACTGTTACATGCAACAAGAGGTCTTGACACGCTGATTGTCCTCCCCTATTAGGATCCACCCTTGCTCCTGAGAGCCACCTGTCTGCTTCTGGGTGAATTGGTCCTTCCAAAGATGGGGGTCCATTGCCTTCCCACTCACACTGTGGGTCTCCACTCCCCCAACACAACACCTTATGACAGGATGAACACTCACACACCTTCCAGAAGCCTACTCCACATGTGCCCTGTCCTGAATGTCCCCCAAACCTACATCCTAAAACACTGACACTACCTTGTCATATTGCCATAAGACCATCCCCACCCCTGCACTTTCAACCTCATACCAACAAATCCCGTGTTCACCTGGTCCCTCTCCCATCTCTCCCCGCAGAATCCTGGGAATTCTAACCCTTCCTTCCGAATCTACCCATCTGTCAACCCTGCACCACCAAACCCAGTAATATCACTACCCACCTGTCCTATCCTTCACTATGCAACTATACTCTATCTCTTTACCATAGATTATGTCTGTATGGGTGATGGCTCACAACCTTCTCTTCTCTTTCTCTCTCTTGTTAACCTATCTTTCAGACAATGGTTCTTAGAGACTGCTCACTTTCCTCAATTCAAATCAGTGAGGTCATGTACTGTTCATCCTTCAATGCCTGACTTGCTTCACTCAACATAAGGTCTTCAAGATTCATCCATGTTATCCCGTGTCTTAGCACTGTATTCCTTCTTACAGATGAGTAATATTCCATTGTATGTATGTACCACATTGTGGTTTATCCACTCATCTCCTTATGGGCACCGGGGCTGATTCCAACTTTTGGCAATAATGAACAAAAGTGAAAAATGCCACTATGAACATTGGTGTGCATATATCTGTTCGTGTCTTTGCTTTCAATACTTCTGGGTATATACCCAGAAGTGGGATTCCTGGATCATATGAAAGATCTATTAGTTTTCTGAGGAACTGCCAAATTGTCCTCCACAGTGGCTGGACCATTCCACAATCCCACCAGCAATGGATGAGGGATCCTATTCCTCCACATCCTCCTGAACACTTATAGTCTGTGTTTTTAATAGCTGTGTTTTTAATAGCTGCTATTCTGATGTGTGTAAGATGTTATCTCATTGTAGTTTTGATTTGCATTTCCCTAATAGTTAATGATGTTGAGCATTTTTTCATGTGCTTTTTAGCCATTTGTATTTCTTCCTTGGAGAAGTGTCTTTTCAGTCCACTTGCCCATTTTTTAAATGGGTTGTTTGTCTTTTTATTTTCAAGGTGTAGGATTTCTTTATAAATGCAGGATATTAGGCTCCTATCAGATATATGATTGCCAAATATTTTCTCCCATTGAGTAAGCTGCCTTATTATATGTAATAATGTCCTTTGAGGTGCAGAAGTTTTTAATTTTGAGGAGATCACATTTATCTATTTTTTCCTTTGCTGTTCGTTCTTTGGGTGCAAAATTCATGAAACCATTTCCTATTACAAGATCCTGTAGATGCTTCCCTACATTATCTTCCAAGGTCTTTAAGATTTGGGCTCTTATATTTAGATATTTGATCCATCTTGAGTTGATTTTTGTATAAGGTGTGAGATAATATTCCTCTCTCATTCTTTTGGATATGGATATCCAGTTCTCCAAGCACCACCTGTTAAAGAGGCCATTCTCTCCCAACTGAGCTGGCTTGGTGGCCTTGTAGAATTTCAGATGACTGTTTATGTAAGGATATATATCAGAACTCTCAATTCAATTCCGTTGGTCAGTATGTCTATCCTTGTGCCAATACCATGCAGTTTTGAGCACTGTAGATTTGTAGTATGTCTTAAAGTCTGGTAGTGTGATACCTCCAACTTCATTTTTCTTTTTCAATGTCTTTGGCAATTCAGGGCCTCTTGCTTTTCCAAATACATTTTGTAGTTAGTTTTTACAGTTCCTTAAAAAATACAGTGTTAATTTTTATTGGGATTGCATTAAATCTATAGATTAGTTTGGGTAAGATAGACATCTTGATGTTTAGTTTTCCTATCCATGAATAGGGAATATTCTTCCATTTATTTAAGTCTTCTTTGATTTCCTTTAAGAGTGTTGTGTAGTTTTCTGTATATAAATCCTTTGCATCTTTAGTTAAATTTATTCTGAGGTATTTGATTCTTTTAGTTACTATTGTAAATGTTTTTTTTTTCTTGATTTCCCCCTCAGATTGCTCATTATTGGTGCACAGAAATGCTACTTATTTTTGAGCATTGATCATAAATAAACCTGTGACATTACTGAACTCCTTTATAAGTTCTAGAAGCTTTGTTGTAGTTTTCTCAAGGCTTGCTATATATAGGATCATGTCATCTGTAAATAATGAAATTTTTACTTCTTCTTTTCCAATTTGGATGCCTTTTATATCTTTTTCTTGCCTTAGTGCTTGGGAAAGTACTTCTAAGTCAATGTTTAATAGGAGTGGTGATTGTGCACATCCTTGTCTTGTTCCCAATCTCAGAGGGAAGGCTTTTAGAATTTCACCATTGAAGATGATGTTAACTTTGGGTTTTTCTGTTCCTATCTTTTGCAGTGTTTTTATCAGGAAAGAGTGCTGTATTTTGTCAAATGCTTTTTCTGAATCTATAAAGATAATCATGTGATTTTTTTTCTTTCAATCTGTTTATGTGGTGTATTACAATGATTGATTCTCTTATATTGAAGCATCCTTGCATACCCGGGATGAAACCCACTTGGTCATGGTGTGTAATTCTTTTGATATGTTTTTGAATGCAATTGGGAAGTATTTCATTGAGTATTTTAGCATCTAGTTTCATTAGAGAAATTGGTCTGTGATTTTCCTTTCTGGTGCTATCTTTCTTCGGCTTTGGTGTTAGGGAAATTTTGGCATCATAGAATGAGTTAGGCAATATTCCTTCTACTTTTTTTTTCTTTCTTTTTTTGAAGAGCTTAAGCAGGATTGGTGTTAGCTCTTTTCGGAATTTTTGGTAGAATTCAGCTGTGTGTCAATCCATCTGGTCCTGGGCTCTTCTTAATTGGGAGGTTTTTGATGACTGAGTCTATCTCTTTGCTTGTAATTGGACTGTTGAGTTCATCAATTTCTTCTTTTGTCAATGTAGGCTGTTTGTGAGTTTGTATAAATTTGTCCATTTCCTCTAAATTAACATTATTGTTGGCATATAATTTTTCAAAGTATCCACTTATGATACTCTTTATTTCTGTCGGGTCAGTAGTGATATCCCCTTTCTCATTCCTTAGTTTGTGTGTTTGCATCTGTTCTCTCTTTTTCTTTGTTAGTCTGGCTAAGGGTTTGTCAATTTTATTGATTCTCTCGAAGAACCAGCTTTTAGTTTTGTTTATTTTTTCTAGGGCTTTCTTATTCTCTATTTCATTTCATTCTGCTCTAATCTTTGTTACTTCCTTTTTTTTTTACTTCCTTTAGGTTTATTTTGTTGTTGTTTTTACAATGCCTCCCAATGTGATGTTAGGTCTTCTATTTTAGCTGTTTCTTCTTTTTTAACATATGTATTGATGGCTATGAACTTCCCTCTCAGGACAGCTTTCGCTGCATCCCAGAGGTTTTGATATGTTTGTTTTCATTTTCATTTGTTTCAAGGTAGGTACTGATTTCTTTTGAGATTTCTTCCTTGACCCACTGTTTGCCTAAGAGTATGTTGTTTACCTTCCATATCTTTATGCCTAACCTGTTTCTCTGGCCCTTAGTGATTTCCAATTTTATTCCATCATGGTCAGTGAAATTACTTTGTATAATCTCAATCTTTCTGAATTCATTGAGAGTTGTTCTGTGGCCTAGTATGTGGTCTATCTTGGAGTATGATCCATGTGCACTCAAGAAAAATGTAAATACTGCTGTATTTGGGTGTAGTGTTCTGTATATGTCTATTAGGTCCAGGTCCTCTAATGTATTGTTCAGAGTCTTTGTTTAATTATTGATTCTGTGTCTAGAGGTTCTGTCTAATGGTGCATTAAAGTCCCCCAGTATAATTTTAGAGGCATTTATTTCTCCACTTAGTTTTTCCAGAGTTTGCCTCATGTATTTTGAGGCACCCCAATTAGATGCATAAATGTTTATGATTGTTCTCTCTTCTTGAGAGATTACCCCTTTTATTAATACATAGTGTGTATCTTTGTCTCTTACAATAGTTTTGCATTTAAAGTCTATTTTGTCTGATATTACGATAGTTACTCCTACCCTTTTTTGGCTATTGTTTGCTTGTAAAAAGGTTTTTCCAGCTGTTTACTTTCCACCTCCTTGAATCCCTGGGTCAAAGGTGGGTTTCTTGTAGGCAGCATATAGATGGATCATATTTCCATATCCATTCTGCCAATCTGTGTCTTTTTTTTTT
>JAQZBX010080913.1:0-13745 GCA_029593785.1 Cabassous unicinctus | reverse complement strand
TTTGAGATACTGGGGTCGGGAATTGAACTCGACCTCATATGTGGGAAGCCAGTGCTCAACCACTGAGCTACACTGGCACCACTGAGCTACACCGGCTCCCCCAAGTTGGTTTTTTTGTTTGTTTGTTTGTTTGTTTTAGTTTTGTTTTTAAGAGGTACCAGAAATCGAACCCAGGACCTTGTATGTAGGAAGCAGGCGCTCAACCACCTGAGCTACATCCACTCCCCTCATTCACTTTCTAACTACTTTGTGATGTTTCATTTTCTATTCCATTAGTTAACCATTCTCCCCTTGATTGAAAGTGTTTTTAGCTGACTATTTTGGGGAGAAAAGAAAGGATATCTTATGTCATTTTTTAAAGTTAGACCAGGAATGTTGTTTTGACTTTCAAAAAAGCCAATCTCCTTTTTTGGTATGGAATGTCCTCGTTTATCGTATTCCTGGGAATACCCTTTGTACTTCCTGAGAGAAAGCAGAGAAGCGTAATGTTTCATTACACAGATATGCATGTCTTGTGCAAAATGCAGGATAGCATCTGCTAAATATAACAAGTTCATGAGGGATTGAGCTGCTGTGGCAAGAGCTTGGTTTTTTCTCCACTAAAATTCTCAAATTTTTCAAGTGCAAACAAGCCATGGATGGAAACTTGTTGGCATTATTCATTATTTCTTTTCTGTGTGTCTGGGGACTGCCTTCTTTATTTTGCAAAAGGATGTGTGCCTTTTATGGTAAAAAAACCCCCAAAAAACCAAAAAACTGTTCCTGAATTGTTGTGGTTTTATGGAACAAAGGAAAAATAAGGTCTAGGAAAGGAGGGAAAAGGTTGGGGGGCCTGGAAGAGGGATACTTCTTTTTGAGGCAGGTAGTTTATGTGAAATAAATATTACTTGTTTCAGTAGTAAAACTTATATATATGTTTTTCTCAGTGTATATTCTTACTTTGTAGTCATTCTTTTGAAAAAGTAATCTCTGATAAATATTTTTTTCTTCCCAATTTCATGCTGTTGTCTTTCCTTTGCAGCATCCTTGATAATTGTCTGAGCATTTTTGCAGAATACACAGTGCAGAACTTCATTCAGGTTGTCCCTCCAAATGATTTGCCATAGCATTAACCAGAAGTGCTGAGGCAGCAAGGGAAACACTAATATGTGGGATGCTTTCCAGGGACTGTAGCTGAAGACAGGGCAAACACAAGCCAAAATTAAGAAGAAAATGTTAGTTAAGCACCCAAGATGTAGTCTGGTCAGATATGCTAATAAGTGAATGTACCATTCTAATTAAATTAATTGGGACCTGGACAATTTGAACCATCAGACCCATCTTTAAGGATGTTAGAGTTAGGGGGTAGGGCAAAAATAGTCTTTTGGCTAAAACTTTTTAAGAATGAAAATTTAAATTGTCTTTGCTTTTTCTTATTGGATAGATTCCAGTGCTTCAAGAATGATTAAACTCAGCTAGCTCCCTGTCTTTCTTCCATTTTGGTTCTGAGGGAGAGGATTCTGAGTAGATGAATGGACATGCCAGTAAAGGAAAAGTTTTTTTGTTGTTGTTGTGGTTTGTTTTGTTTTTTTGGTTGGTTGCTTTTGGTGGGAATGATTAGGGGGAAGAAAGAGAGAACGTATTGCTAATAAAATTTGATTTTTGTTTTCTCACTATTGCTATTTTCTTGCTAACCATACAAATTATTTTTTCATATTTTATATTTCACATTTTATAATTTTATCATTAAAATTATAGATGTGGGGAGAGGAAATAGTGATATGTAAAAGGGCTTTTTTATTGTTACTGCTCTTGTTTTTGAAAGATGTATTCAATTTGCTAAGAGTCAAGCATTTTCAAACAGAACCCCTAAACCAGAGAGTTGTGTGTCTGGGCAAATGAATGGGGTTTTTCATTGCAACAAGATTTCTAAGTTTTGTAAGAAACCTGTAAATTTCTGAAACTAGTGAAAGTTCCTTAAAGAACCCAATATCGTGAGACTTCTGTTTTCAAGGTGCCCTTAAATTTTTCGGAATATTTGTTCTCCCTTGTTTATTAGGGTTCTATTTTTTTTTAAATGCTGGAAGCATAGAGATGAGGTGAAAAAAATTTTCCCTCCTTTAAAAGTATTTCTAACAGTATTGGTTTATGAGTTGCTGCTTCATATTCCCTATTTTTACATTTGTTTGAGCTTACCATGTGGCTATGAAAGATTTAGTACTTTTCTTTCTCTGATAAAAAATTATTATATTTCAAAGTTTCTCATAACCAATCCAGGTTTATTTTAGGCTACAGCTCATATTCTTTTAAAAGTTCCCTCTTGTTCTAAGTGTAACTGTAATAACTAACAGCCAAGAATGTCTTAAGCCCAAAGCAAATTCTAGACTTTTCTTCTTCTTTCTCATTATATGCTGAGATGCCTGTGTCAGCTGCCTTGTGAGGGCCTTTTCCTTTGACATTGATTTTACTTTTTTCTGTTCTTGTAGGTCTTTCACTACTTTTCCTGCAGTTGTTGGCAAGATATCGTTTCTACCTCATTCTCCATGTACCATGCCAGTGACATCTTAGCTGCTAGAGTGTGGAGCTGGCCTGTGGGAGTCAAGTAAGTGCCTTTTTTACTATTTGGCATGGTTTTTGCTTTCTTTGCAAAGCCATGTTGAGGAGCTTCTTAAGATTAGTTTTTGAAAAGGCACTTGCTTGATCCTTGTGAGCCAGCTCTTTGCTCCAGCCTGCTATTGAACATCTGATAGTTAACTTGGGGCTCAATTTAGTGAGGTGACTATCCCAGAATGGGACATTTTAGTAGGGTATACCCTAAAGGATGATAGATCTGATCTTGGGCCGACTTATCATTTATATTGGTGAGCAATCCCTACCCTATCCCAGAATGAATCAGAACTTCTATGTTAACTCATAATTACTCTGGCCCCCTGGAAACTTAGCAGGCTATGGATGACCAAGGGTCTGCTTGTCTAAACCAGTTGGATTGCATGAAAACAGAACAGCTTTCCTGAGATAGCTTGACAATTATCTGAATTAATTTAGCTTAATGTATAGAAGAGGTGATGGTTGATATTAGTCAAATTTGGGTTTTTGTGTTTATCGCTGAAGTTGCTAAAACCTGGTATTTTACTTTTGCAGGTCACCTTGTAAATTTTGCCTATGTAAATTAACACATTCCCTGTTATGTCATAACAACCATATAAGGGAGAGTGTTTTCCTGCTCTGTCTTAGGTATTGGTGATGTGAGCTGTTAAGGCAGGGGAAACATGAACTTTCTCAGGTATGTGAAGATCCTGATTCATGAGTATTTTCTCCCTGCAAAACAAAACACAGTTTATTTCAGTGTAAACACAAGATGTGGTTTCATATAATCTCTCTTACCAATTAAATTTTCGCCCCCTGCCCCCCCCCATTATAGAATAGGGGTTGGCAAACTACAGCCTGGAATGGTGCCTGTTTTTGTAGACAATGTTTTATTAGTAAACAGAGACACATTCATGTATTGTTTTGTGGCTGCTTTTATACCATCATGACAGAGTTAAGTTGTTGCTACTGTATGACCCACAAAGCCTAAAATGTTTACTATCTGGCCCTTTAAGAAGTTTGCTGAATCTTGCTATAGAAGAACCAAACTTCAAAGTTGATAGAACCACGGTTGATTTCAAATAGGCCTCTAATGAGAAAGCCAAGATCTGTGTCTTAATGCTGACTAACAAGTAAATATTTGTGATATATATATTGCAGTGGGTTACTAATAGTGTTAATGAAGTGGAAAACTATGATGGCAGTCCAACTTCTTTTAGCTTTTCTTTCACCCATTATATTTTCTCCACCTCCCTTTCCTTCTCACTTGGGATAGGTGATCATTCAATGACACAATGTTATTTTTCTTTCTGGACTCTAAAGGTTTTATGGAACAAATCAGGATAAAATGTTGAAATAGGATATCTGATACAGCCAAAGAAGTGATAATGAAACAATCTCCTGATTCTTGAAACAAATATTATAGTTAAAAGGGACTTGGAGGTCATGGAGATTGAGGACCAGAAATGTTCAGGGAAATGTTCAAGGATTACAGAACAAATTAGTGGTAGAACTGAGTTACTTCCACTAGGTCTCACACCATTTTAGAAGCTGCTTATTTTCCCTACACAGTCTGTTTCTTTTCCTTTTTATTTTCCCCTGAAATAAAAGCAAAGACTTGATGATTTAAACCACTAAGATAAGATTTATTGAAGAGTTGACCATACTTGGAGTTTGGATACTTTTATTTTATTGCTAGAAGACGACTTTGGGCATTGCTTCTTAGTAAATTGTTAAGTGCTTGTAGTATGTACTTGGAAAGTTTAGATTAGATGAAATGAAAAAGGAAGTCTGGGCCTTGTTCATAATTTCATAGCTAGGAGCAAAACCAAAATTGGCATATATAAAAGCCTTCCTGCATATATCTATATGCTTAAGCATATAGATAGAAAGTGTGTATGTGTGTCATCTGTGTGTGTCGGTCTAGTGGCTTTTATTTACTTATTTTTATTTTTTTAAAAAAACAATTTATTGAAGTATGTCATTCATACATGAAGATACATAAACTGTAAGTGTTCAGTAAACATTGTGAACTTACACAACAAACATGCATAACATCATACAGGGCTCCCACACATCGTCCTACCACAAATACTTTGCACTGTTGTGAAACATTTGTTAACAAATTATGAAAGAGCATTGTCAAAGTATTACTACTAACTATAGCCTGTATCTACTCCTCTATACATTTTTTTAAAGGATTTATTTATTTATTTTTATCCATTTTTACCTGTCCCCCCTGTTTTTGCATCCATTCACTGGGCAACTAACTCTCTGTGTCTGTTTCCTGCTGTTTCTTCTCATCCTTCTCTTTCTGTCTTCACTGGGATTTGATCCTTTGAACCTCCAATGTGGGAGACAGGAGTCCTACCGTCTGTACCACCTTAGTTCCTGGTTTTTCGGTGCGTCTTGTCTTGGCTCTCCCTTGTGTCACTCTCCTGTTACGTCATCATCTTGCTGCGTGGCTCATGGGGCCTGGCGGTGCACCTGCGCATGGGGCCTGGTGGCCCTTGCGCCTTCTATATTTTTCTTTTTTTAATTTTTACTGGGAGGTCCCGAGGATTGAACCCAGGCCCCTCCATATGGGAGACAAACACCCAACCATTTGAGCCACATCCGTTCCCCTGCTATATCTCTTAAGGTTGACCAAAGATACCTAGAGTTACAGTCTTTTCCCATACAGGATGGTCATATAATAAATCAGGCTTAGTTTATCACCAGCATTCTAAAAACCAGACATAGGGAGAAAAACTAGGTCTGGGGACACATGCATGGTTTCTAATATAGCGAATGTTTAGCCTACCATGATTATCACAAAATCAGAACAGCGAGAATATTTGCAGTCTAATAGCTTCTAAAGTGCATTTGGATTACATTCTAAAAGGAGTTTAGCAGGTGTATCACAGTCTGCAGATTTTTGTTCAGAGTTTTAAATGGATTTTTAAAATTAGCCTTTGATTTTAAAACAGTTTTAGAATTACAGAAAAAATTGTGACAGTAGTACAGAGTGTTCCTATGTATCACCCCCATTTCTCCTGTTACTGACATCTTACATCAGTATAATACATTTGTTACAATTAATGAACCAATATGAATACATTATTAACTAAAGTCCATAGTTTATTCAGATTTTCTTAGTCTTTGCCTAATGTCCTTTTTCTGTTTCAAATTAAATTAATTAAATTTTTATTAACATGTTCATTGAGGTAGAAGGCATTCATGTGACCACCTTAAGGTCAGACTATTTCTGAAGTCCCTTTCAATTTCCAAGAGTCTAATTAAATGAGTTACTATATGGCTTAACTGCTGCAAAATTCTGATTTGTAGCAGTTATATTTTCCTGTAACATGCTGAAAAAGTACTTACTTTACCATGTCATTCAATTTTTTGTTTCTAAATATTAACATCAATTCCAATAAAGTCTCCAAAAGGACAAGACAAACAGTACCATATACTATATTACTGGGGAAAATATTCTAAGGTAAATTGCCATCTTTGGAAGTGATGTGAATCAACTATCCTACTTCAATATGTTTATTCTTCTGAAAGTAGTCTTTGAAATCAGTAGCTCCTGAGGAATCATTAATCATTACATTTCCCTATAAAGATCTTAAAATATTTCTGCCTTGAAAGTTCACCAGTTATTTACTAAAGTTGAACACATGGATGCCCTATGACTCATCAGTTCCACTCCTAGATTTATACACAACAAAAATGTATGCATATATTCACCAAAAGACATGAACAAAAATGTTCATAGCAGGACTATTTGTAGTAGTCCAAACTGGAATTACCCAAATGTCTATCAAAAATAGAAGGGGTAAATAAGTTGTGACATATCCACACAGTGAATATTAAACAGCAATGAGAATGAACAATCTCCAACTACATGTAATAATGTGTGAATGTCAATGTCTCAAATATAATGTTGAACAGAAGAAGCCAGGCACTACAGAGGGCATAAATTTCAAAAGTAGGCAAAACTGATCTGTGATGACAGAAATCGGGAAATTGGTTACTTTTGCTGTGGGGTGGGGTAAGTGTCTGGGAGAGGACATGAGGAAAGCTGGGATGCTAGTTGTATTATTATTATTATTATTATTATTATTTTTAAAGATTTTATTATTTTTATTTATTCCTCCCTTGCTGCTTGTGCTCGTTGTGTCCATTTGCTGTGCGTGTTTCTGTATCTGCTTGTCTCCCTTTGTTGCATCGTCTTGCTGCGCCATGCAGGTCGTCAGCCACTGCGCCACTCGGGCCAGCTTGCCTTCACCAGAAGGCCATAGGAATCGAACCTGGGGCCCTCCATATGGTAAACGGGAGCCCAACCAGTTGAGCCACAGCCGCTTCCTGCTAGTTGTATTCTGTTTGCTGCTTTGGCAAATAGCTACATAAGTGTTAACCTTATGAAAAGTCATCAAGTGTATATAACTTTCTGAATGCATGTTATTCTTCAATTTAAAAAGATGCAAAAAGTATTAGCAATTCTAAAAGAAAAACTACACACAGCTAATATTTAACGTATATATCATTAATAAGCTTCTGTGTTTCTTATTGTCTCTCCTCTATGTCTCTTTTTGTTACGCTGGCTCTCCTGTGCAGGCCGGCTCTCCTGCACGGGCCAGTTCGCCATGTGGGCCAGCTTGCCTTTCACTAGGAGGCCCTGGGAATCGAACCCTGGGCCTCTTATATGGTAGATGGGAGCCCAATCGCTTGAGCCACATCCGTTTCCCAGCATCTCAGTGTATTTTACATGTTCTTTTAACTTTCTGGCATCACCTCAAACTTATCCAGAATGTAGAAGTCCTCTTCCAAAATGGTGCTTATTTTGTGACTTCACTGTCTCTGTTATTGGTACCTTTGGTTCTCCTAGTTAGTTACTTGTCTTAAAAATTAATTTTTGGCTCTTCCCTTTTCCTTTGTAGCCTTTTCCCACCTTTCTATTTAGTAACTAATTCTTAATTGGAGTTTGCCTTTCTCATCTCACTGATCTGTCATTTTGTGTTCCCATTCGTACCATTGCTGTAGTTTAAACTCTTAGGTTTCTAGACTTTTTTTAATAGCTTTCTAACTGGAGTCCCAACTTTCATTGTTTCCCCTGCAATCAATCTATTCTTTATCTTTCTGCCAGATTTATCCTTCTAAAACCCAACTTACCAAATCATTTCTTCACAAAACTTTGACTTGCCACTACCTAAAGGACTTAATATAAATTCCTTAGTATGATAATCAAAGCCTTTTATAATGGAATTCCAGTCAATCTTTCCATTTTTAATATTGTTGTTTTTGATAATCATCAACATTTAGTGACTGCTTACTAAGTTCCAGGTTGTGTGAAACACTGTATATGCTTGCTTTTATCTTATTTCCAACCAACAGTCCTATAAAGTAGGTACTCTAATGAGAAAATAGAGGCTGGAGGTTTCTAAATAACTTGCCTGAGCTATTCAGTGATGGAATTGTCTCCATAATCCGTAGCATAATCAGATCTATGCTGTCTCTATCTTGCAGGACTCTTGAACACCTTTAGTAGGCCAGTCCCTGTCTGCCAAGTGCATTCCCTCATCTACCCTTGCTCTTTCTCTTTGCAGATCCACTGCCTGGAAAGTCCTTACCTGTTCTTTTCTGCCTTCTCTCACAGGCCACCTAACTCAAGTCCCTTCTCCTCAGTGATTTCTCCTTTCCGCTTTTCAACTTATAGAATACTTATTAGTTCTTCCACACACTTGATACTTTCACTGCCTTAAATCTGTATTTTTTAAAAATATATAGATGATTTAGCTTTGGCTTTAGATTGTAACACCCTTGAGGAAAGGGCTTCAGTCATTGATTTTTTTTTTTTTTTTGTATTGGTATCACTTGCAGTGCCTTATATATAATAGATGTTCTGTAAATATGTCTTGGTCAGTTGAAATGATAATGGAATTGTTGATATCTAAAGATATATAATGTGTATCTAAGACCTTTTTATGTTTTTTTGAGGTTTTTGAAGCACTTTATATGTCCAACTGGCAATCTTAATTCCAAACCAGGGATGGCATGTTTAGGTTAAAGCCAGATATCATTGATTTGTAGGCAGGAAACTTGGTATCTATTCTCATGTTCTGATTCAAATCAGAACAGCTCCTCATATCCAGAATCTGACTACTTCTCATGGCCTTACCATTACAACTTTGGTTTGGGCCACCAGTATATCTCACCTAGATTATATTAACAGTCTCCAGTTAGTCTCCCTGTGTTTGCCCTTTCTTTTCTGTGGTCAAAACTCAGCAATGGGAGTGATGTCAGACAGAAGAATCCCTCTGGGAACTTCTGACTCACTCAGAATAAAAACCAAAGTTTTTAAAGTGTGTGCTGATAAAGCAGATCTCCAGAGGGTGGAAACGTCTCTGATTTATGCTATTTGCCTACTTCAGTGGTATAATTACTCCCACCATGGCCAATTCAGAGTTCTAGAATATATAACAGTCTGCTCTCAGCTGGTACTAGCCGACTCCAGCACACTGCTCCTATACATTTGGTTCCCCATCTGACCCCAATCTGCTGATACCTCCCCCCTTGCTCACTCCATTCTTGCCATACTGACCTCCTTGCTGTTCCTCAAACATGCCAGACATGTGCCCATCTCACAGGATCTTGCATTTGCTGTTTCCTATGATTAGAATGCTCTTCTCCCAAATATAGATAGGTTTACTTCTTTCTTATCTACCTTAGGTCTCTGCTCAAATGTTATATTTTCAGTGAGGTCTTCTGTGATCTCTCTGTGTAAAACTGCACTCAGCACTCCCTTTCTCCATTGGTCTGCTTTATTTTCCCTTAGCAGTTATCACTATCCAACTGTTTATTCATTATTTGCTCTCCCTTCTCCCCTCCATGAGAGCAGGACCATTTTCTTAACCGCAGAATTCTCAGCACCTAATAGAATACCTAATACATAGGTACTCAGATCATTACTGAATGAATTAATATGTACTTCCTTGAAAGGTCCAAATTTGGGTGTTTGCATTTTCCCACCTGGGAACATTCTTTTTTTGTTTTTTAAAGATTTATTTATTTATTTATTTATCCCCCCCTTGCTGCTTGTGTTTTACTGTGTCCATTCGCTGTGTGTTTCTTCCGTGTCTGCTTATCTCCCCCTTGCTGTGAGGTCCTGCTGCATCAGCCCACCGCGCCACATGGGCCGGCCTGCTCTCACAAGAAGGCCGGGAAGCGAACCCAGGGCCTCCGGCATGGTAAACGGGGGCTCTATCCATTGAGCCACACCCGCTTCCTGCTGTGAGGTCTTGCTGCATCAGCCTACCGCGCCCCCGCGGGCCAGCCGGCCTGCCCTCACAAGGAGGCCCCGGGAAGCGAACCTGGGGCCTCCCATATGGTAAACGGGAGCTCTATCCATTGAGCCACACCCGCTTCCCTGGGAACATTCTTGTATGAAAGGAATTCTAATTTTTATATTATTGATTATCCTGAGATTTAAAAAAAAATTTTTTTTTAAAACTTTTCCTTTGTAATTTTTAAAATATACTTTTTTAAAAAAAGATTCTTAGATTACATAAATGTTACATAAAAATACAGGGGAGTCCTGAGGTTTTAAAAATATACGTTACGGTGTTTTTTGATGCCTTGCTATACTGATGTATCACTGCTATTTCTAGGCAGTGCTGTCTATGGGTGAGGATAATAGTTGTATTTGCTGTCAAGACCTAAAAAGAAGCATTTCATCTTGGATGAAATAAAGACATCTGTGATACATATAAACAAATCACCCTGGCCTGTAATTGGTAATTGCAGCTTGAAACTACTATTCACTTAAACTCCTGAGGAACTCAACAATATTTATGGTTAGGTATATGTTTGATACTGTATTATTCTTATAATAACATCATTGTGAGTTTGAAGATGTATGTCAAGGAATGAGAAGATGGATTTTGTACATTTTATCCAAAGGTCAAGATGGGTCTATGTGAATATTTTCTATATAAATATTAAATTGTATAGACCAGTTTAGTATACTGATTTATTATAATAAAAATGGTGTGACTTCTCATGAGCTAGATAACTCCTTTTTCCCCTTGAACTTAATTGTTGCCTTTTTTTTATTTTTCTATTTTAATAAGAAAATTCAGCCCTCCACTTGACTTAGTCTAGTCATAGGCAACTATTACAATGAAATAGTAAGATTTAGTTGTAGTTATTACCAAAGTTTCCTTTTTTTTTTTTTTTTTTCAATACTTATTTTTATAAGACTCCAGAGTAACAAGAGTTGAAAGCAATAGAGTTACTTTTTCCAAATTAATTTTTCAAGGGTAACCATAATAACCCATTTTTGTTTTGGGGTTTGGTTCACAGAGGTCAGAGAAGAGAGTAGCTTGAACTGAAGGTTGTCACTTCTTCCCTGAAGACCACTGAGTTGGAGAAAAAGACTATTTCCCTTTTATGACAGTTTGAGTTACTTTTCAGGGTGACATTTTAACTAAAACTTGGCAATAGTTCCTTTCTTTAGACTATTGGTCATTAGAGAAAAAGTCCCTTTTCCCTTATCAAAGCCTGATTTCCTTTGTTCTGTCACTTTTATCTTCTAGAAAATATTTATCTTTTAGAGTTTGTTTTACAATTAAGTTTTTAATTATTGCCAGACAAATTTGTCAGAAAGCAAAGATAAACTTAGTAGGAGTTCATAGAAATGATGCTTTGGTAGCTCTTATATATTCTAACATA
Organism: Cabassous unicinctus; assembly: GCA_029593785.1. Lineage (NCBI taxonomy): Eukaryota > Metazoa > Chordata > Mammalia > Cingulata > Chlamyphoridae > Cabassous > Cabassous unicinctus. The sequence goes on along the minus strand of JAQZBX010080913.1, from coordinate 2,465 downwards.
TTTGGAATCATTATACTTTAAAAAAAATTTTTAAACTTTTTATTTTGAAATACTTTGAACTTACTAGACAGTTACAAAAATAATATAAACCCCATACAGAGAAGTCTGACTTACCCCAATCCCCACAAACCCCCAGATCTACCAATTTTAACATTTTTGCCACATTTGCCATATCATTCCGTCTATCCATCAGTCTGTCAATCCATTTATCTCTCCATTTCTATTTATCAATAAATTTTCTGAACGTTAGATAGGTTGTATAAATCATGCTCCTTGAACCCTTAATACTGTCATGTACATTTCTTAAGAACAAGAATATTTACTTATGCAACCACCTTGATAAGTTCTGTTGTTATCAAGAAATTTAACATTGGTATAAAGTGTACATCCTATATTCCAATTTTTTCTTACATCTCAATAATATCCTTTTGAGTCTTTTCTCCTCCATTCTTAGATCATATCCAGTATCATGGGTTGCTTTTAATTGTCATTATCTCTTTAGTCTTTCTTTTTTTTTTTTTAATTTTGGAAACATGTATACATCTCCCCAAACTGAAACCCTACACCCATTTTGCGTTAATTCCCCCATTTCTCCTGTCTCCCACTTGTGGCAATCTGTACCCTTTTATTTCTGTCTCTATGAGCTTTCATATTCTCTGATTTATTTATTTATTTTTTTGTAGTTATCATTGGGCTTAAATTTAACACCCTAAGTCTGTAACAATCTTGTTTGCTTTGATACCAATTTAATAGTATTCTATGTTCCTATACCCCTCCATTCCCCCACCTTTACATAGTTTTTGTCATAAATTACGTTTATGGATTGTGAATCCAAAACTACTGGGGGAGGGGCTAGCCAGTGTGCCATGCATCCTGCTGCTTTTAAGTAGACATTTTCTTGATTTGGTGCTCGCCCTGTTACTGTTTTAACTGTTTTCTGGAGCTCTTTGAAAGATGTTTCTGTCAGTTCTTTCTCGTTGTTCAGAGCTTCTCTGGGGGAACAGAGCCCTGAAGGATCTTACTGTGCCATCTTTATTGGGAAGGGCTCAATATCCATTTTTAAAAAAATTTTTCTATTATAAAAGTATTAAATTTTTATTATGGAAAAGTTGAGATATACAGAAAAATGAATGAAGACAAAAAATGCAGCTTAGTGTCCACCATTATTGACATTTTTATGTATTTCCTTCATGATATTGTTTATGCCAGTCATCTTACCTTTGATAAAAGAAATAGTTCACCTTGAATATACAACATAATAAAGGTATATAACTATATTTTGCTTCCTTTGCTTAGCATTATACCAAATATTTAATAAACTTGTCATTACAGTTAATGGCAGCATAATACTCCAAAAGTGGTTGTATCATTGTTTGTATTTGCAACACAATTTTCAAAATAGATTTTTGATGGCACATTTGAGAGTTTTAAAAGATAAAAAGTTCTTCTCCTTGAAACAAGTTTCAAGAAAATTGAAACAAGCACATGATTACTCTTCCATACTGTGTTGTGTGTGAATAGAATTGGCTACGCCTTGACTGTTCCGATACACTCACAAGTAACTGTCACCAATGCCAATAAAGATATTCAAAGCATTCTTAAAAGTCCCATCTGTTTGAGACATTATCTTTTAGAACCCTTTTTGCCACTTTAATGAAAACTGTTAGACTCTATTTATAAATTTGGCAACTAAGAATATTAAGAAATGATTGCCTTCTAAATTGTATCCTTTTAGACTTGCTATCTGGTGTTTTCATAGCTTGCGATTCTTTCATATAGGCATGGGGATGTGCTATACTCTTAAAAAAAATCAATTTCCTTCCATTGCACATTTAAATTATTTCCAGTCTTTTGCTTTTATTTGCATTATTGCAGTGAATAACCTTGTGCATTCATCATTGCTCATTGTATAAGTTTATAGAATATGCTTCTAGAAGTAGAAGCTATGAAAATTACTATCTGCTTCTATCTTTACCAACACAATGTGATACCAAATTTTCGGATCTGTCTGCTTGGTGAAAAAGTGGTATCTCAATGTAGATTCTTTTTTTTTTTTTTTAAGATTTATTTATTTATTTCTTCCCAACCCCTCATTGTTTGCATTTGCTGTGTCCGTTTGTTGTGTGCTGGTCTTCTCTTTCTAGGAGGCACCAGGAACGGAACTGGGACCTCCCATGTGGAAGGGAGGTGCCTAATCGCGTGAGCCACCTCCACTCCCTGCTTTGTTGCGTCTCTCATTGTGTTTGCTCGCTGTGTATCTTGGTTGCGTCATCTTGTTGCATCAGCCTGCAGCGCCAGCTCGCCATCTTGCTCATCTTCTCCAGGAGGCACCGGGAACCGACCCTGGACCTCCCCTGTGGTAGATGGGAGATCTGTAGCCTGAGCCATATCGGCTTCCCTCAATGTAGATTTAATTTGCATTTCTTGTATAAGTGAAGTTGAGCTTTTTTTTTTTTTTTTTTTTT
>JAQZBX010080912.1:0-13751 GCA_029593785.1 Cabassous unicinctus | reverse complement strand
TTTCCCAACCCTAATGAAGGACATAGATGTTTGTATCCAAGAAGCACAATGTACTCCCATCTGAATATTTTTAAATAGACCAACTCCAAGACACAAAGAAAATGTCAAATGCCAAAGACAAAGAGAATTCTGAGAACAGCAAAAGAAAAGCAATGCACAAGGGATATCCAATAAGTTTAAGTGACAATTTCTCATCAGAAAGCATGGGGTCAAAAAGTCATTGGTACGATATATTTAATATAATACAATAGGGAAAACTGCCAGTCAAGAATCTATCTGGAGTGGCAGTGCTGAGGAGAGCAACAGTGGCCATGAAAGAACAGGAGAAACGCAAGGGCCCTGAGTTGCTGCTGGTCCCAGTCAAGAGGCAGCAGCATCAGTTGCTATTGGGAGTGCCAGAGCCAGGCCCCGGAGCCAGGCAGCAGCAGGCAATGCCGGAAGCTTTGCTGCAAGTGTGTTGTGGAATGTCTATGGTGACTGTGATAACTATGCCACACTGAAGGGACACAGTGGAGCAGTGATGGAACTGCATTATAACACTGATGGCAGCATCCACAGATAAAACTAGCTGTGTGGGACAGTGAAACAGGTGAGAGAGTTAAAATACTGAAGGGACATACTTCCTTTGTGAATTCCTGTTATCTAGCCAGGAGAGGCCCCCAGCTTGTCTGCATTGGCAGTGAAGATGGTATTGTTAAGCAAGAGTGTGGACATCATTCAATGGGGAAAGAATAGTCTCTTCAACAAATGGTGCTGTGAAACTGCATCTCGACATGCAAAAGAATGGAATGGTATGTGAATATTCTCTCTGTCCTAGTTTTACGATTATCATGGTAGGTTAAACATTCACTATATTAGAAACCATGCATGTGTCCCCAGACCTAGCTTTTCTCCCTAGGTCTGGTTTTTAGAATTCTGGTGATAAACTAAGCCTGATTTATTATATGACCATCCTGTATGGGAAAAGACTGTAACTTTGGGTATCTTTGCTCAACCTCAAGAGACATAACAGGGGGACGGATGTGGTTCGGGTGGTTGGGTATCCATCTCCCATATGGAGGGACCTGGGTTTGATTCCTGGGACATCCCGGTAAAAATTAAAAAAAAGAGAAAATTATAGAAAGTGTGTGGGCCACGAGTCTCCGCAGGCGGATGTGCTTCCAGGCACTGTGAGCCATGCAGCAAGATGATGACGTAACAGGAGAGTGACACAAGGGAAAGCCAAGATGAGAGGCACTGAAAAACCAGGAACTAAGGTGACATAGGTGGTAGAACACCTCTGTCCCACATCGGAGTATTCGAGGATCGAATCCCAGTGAAAACAGGAGGAGAAGGATGAGAAGAGAGGGCAGGAAAAGGACACAGAGAGTTGTGCAGCGAATGGACACTGAAACAGAAAAAATGGGAGGGGTGGTAAAAACGGATTAAAGTAAATAAATAAATCCTTAAAAAATGTGTAGGGGAGGAAGATATGGACTATAGTTAGTATTAATACTTTAACAATGCTCTTTCATGATTTGTTAATAAATGTTTCACAACAATGCAGAAGTGTTTGTGGGAGGGGTGATGTGTGGGAGTCCTGTATGATATTAGGCATGTTTGTTTTGTAAGTTCACAACATGTACTAAACACTTATAGTTTATGTATGTTCATGTATGAATGATATACTTCAATACATTGTTTTTAAAAAAAGAATGGAATGGTGAGGGCGAGATAAGTTATTGCTTAATGGGTATAGTGTTTCCATTTAGGGTAATGAAAAATATTTTGGAAATAAATAGTGGTGTTCATTGCATAATATTGTGAATGTAATTGGTGCCACTGAAGTATATACTTAAAAATAATTTGAATGGATTTCCATGCTACCCAGAAAGCAGTCCATTCAGTGTTGACCTGGGTTCCTCTTGTAACTTAAAAAGAAACTTGCACAATGTCTGGAGCCCTTAATGTCTTGCAGATGAAGAAGGAGGATGTCCTCAAATTCCTTGCAGCAGGTACTCATTTAGGTGTTAGCAACTTTGACTTCCAAAAGGAACAATACATCTATAAAAGGAAAAGTGATGGCATTCACATCATAAATGTAAAGAAGACTTGAAAGAAGCTTCTGCAGCTGTTGCCATTGAAAACCCATCTGATGTCAGTGTCATAATTTCCAGGGATATGGGTCAGCTGGGTGCTACACACATAGAACCATCACTAACCAGGTCCAGGAAGCCTGGGAGCTGAGTCTTCTGGTGGTTACTGATCCCAGGGTTGACCAACAGCCTCTCTCAGAGGTGTCTTCTGTTAACTTGCTGACCACAGCTCTATGTAACACAAATTTTCTCTTGTACTATGTGGACATTGATGTGCCGTGCAACAAGGGAGTTCTCTCAGTGGGTCTGATGTAGTGTTTGCCACCCTGGGAAATTCTACACACATGTGGCACCACCTCCCATGAGCACCCATGAAAGTTAATACCTGATCTCTACTTATTCAGAGACCCTGAAGAGATTGAAAAGGAAGAGCAGATCACTGCTGAAAAACTGACCAGGGAAGAGTTTCAGTGTGAAATTATTGCTACTCAAACTAAGGTTGCAGGTTGGTCAAAAGGCATGCAGGTACTCTCTGTGCCTATTCAGCAGTTCCCTACTGAAAACTGGAGTGTTCAGTCTATAGCTGAAGACTGGTCTGCAGCTCCCACTGCTCAGGTCACTGAATGTATGGGAACCACAATTGAATGGTCCTAGGCTGTTCTTCCACAGGCTCTTAAACAGAAAATGGAAATAAGGTTGATGGAAAATAAACATATGTCTCTATTTTTTTAAATGTTTAAAATGGTAAAGTTTATGTTATATGTGTATTACCATAATTTTTAAAATGCAGTATCACAGTAATATTTGTGTCAAACATGCATAACTTGAATCTAATCTTAAGGAAACACCAGACAAATGCAAATCAAGGAACATTCTAGAAAACACTTGTCCTATAATCATCAGAGATGACAAGGTGATGAAATTCAGGGAAATTCTGGGGAACTCTTTCTGGCTTAAAGAGAGTAAAGAGACATGGCAGCTAAATTCAACACGTGATTCTGACCTAAATCCTTTTGTTCTAAATATTACTGGGACAAGTTGTAAAACTTGAATGGGATCAGTGTTAATTCTTGATTCTGAGTATATTGGGATAATATAGAACATCCTTGTTTTAGGAAAATCACTAAACTATTCAGGAGTTATGAAGCATTATGTCAGCAACTTACTTTAAAATTATTTAGGCAAGAAAGGCGGAGGTTCTTTATGTTTCCAACTTTTCTGTAAATTTGTGATTATTTTAAAATAAAATCACTTACTCCTACAAAAAAAGAATCTATCTGGCAAGACTGTCTTTCCAAAATGAGGGTGAGTATAGAGTATTCACAGATAATCAGAAGCTGAGATATTTGGAACCAGGAGACCAGCTTTGCAGGAAATACTAAAGGGAGTTCTACAGCCTGAAAAGAAAAGACATGAGAGAGTCTTGGAAGAGAGTTTAGAAATGAAGGTTATATTAGTAAAAGTAACTAAAATTATAGAGTGGAGAAAATAAAATATGACAGATAAAACTCAAAGATCAAAATAGGTGAAATAAGAACTGCCTTTACAATTATTACATTGAAAGTTAATGGATTAAACTCCCCAATCAATTGTCACAAAGTTGTGGAATGGATAATAAAATATGAGTCATCTATATGCTGTCTACAAGAGACTCACCTTAGACTCAAGGATACCAATAGATTGAAAGTGAAAGACTGGAAAAATATATTCCATGCATGCAGTAATAAAAAATAAATATAAAAATTAAAAGAAAAGATGGAGTAGCTATATTTATATTGCATGAAATATACTTTAAATGCAAAACAGTTATTAGAGACAAGGAAGAACATTATATATTAATAAAGGGTCAATTCACCAGGAAGAAATAACAATCATAAATACTTATGCACCTAACCAGGATGCCTCAAAGTACATGAGGCAAACCCTGGCAAAACTGAGAGAAGAAATAGATATCTCTGCAATAATAGTTGGAGACTTCAATACACCACTTTCCATAATGGACAGAATATTTGGGGGGAGACTCAATAAGGAAAAAGAGGGCTTTAATAATATGATAAATGGACTAATCTTAATAACCATATACAGAACATTGCACCCCAGAACAGCAGTATATGCATTCTTCTCAAGTGTGCATGGAGTTTTCTCTAGGACAGACCATCCGTTGGGCCTCAAAGCAGATCTTAATAAAATCAACAAGTTCAAAATAATACAAAGTACTTTCTCTGAACATAATGGAATGAAGTTGATAATCAATAAGAGGAAGAAAAAGGAAAAATTTCACAAACATATGGAGGTCAAACAACACACTTTAATAATCAATGGGTCAAAAGAAATTGTGAGAGAAATCAATAAATATCTCAAGATGAATGAAAACTAGAACACAACATAGCAGAACCTATGGGATGGGGAAAAGGCAATGCTGAGAGGGAAATTTATAGCCTTCAATGCTTACATTAGAAAAGAATAAAGAGCTAAAATCAATGACCTATCTACATAACTGGAGGAACCAGAAAAAGTAGAGCAAACTACTACTAAAGCAATTAAAAGGAATGAAATAAAGATCAGAGCAGAAATAAATGAAATTGAGAACATTAAAAAATTTAGATAGAAATATCAAAACCAAAAGTTGTTTCTTTGAGAAGATTAACAAATTGAACAAACACTTAGCTAGACTGACAAAAAGAAAAGGAGCAAAGATGAAAATAAAGAAAATAAAAAATGAAAACAGGGACATAACTTCTGAATCCACAGATATAAAAGACATCATAAGAGGATGCTATGAATACCTACATGCCAACAAACTAGTCAATGTAGATGAAATGGAAAAATTCCTAGGATCGTATGAGCAACCTACACTGAACCTAGAAGAAATAGAGGACCTCAACAAACCAATCACAAGTAAAGAGATAGAAATAGTCTTCAAACAACTCCCCAAAATGAAATGCCCAGATACAGGTGGCTTCGCAGTTAAGTTCTACCAAGCATTCAAAGAAGATTTAATTCACTCAAATTTCTCACTCAAATTTCTCCAAAAATTGAAAAAGGAATGCTATAAAACTCATTCTATGAATCCAATATCACCTTAAAAACAAGACTAGATAAAGATATTATGAAAAAAAGGAAACTACAGACCCAACTCCCTAATGAATTTGGATGCAAAAATCCTCATTAAAATGTTTGCTTACTGAATCCAACAACACATTAAAATAATTTTTTATCATGATCAAGTGGTTAACAAGGTATGCAGGGGTGTTTCAACACAAGAAAACCAATCAGCACAATACACATTAATAAACCAAAAAAGAAAAATCACATGATCCTATTGATTGATGTAGAGAAGATAATTGACAAAATAAAACATCCTTTCTTGATAAAAGTACTACAAAGGTATGAAATGAAGGAAACTTTCTCAACAAGGTAAAGGCTATATATGAAAAACCCACAGCTAACACTGTATTTGATGGTAAAAGACTGAAAGCTTTCCTGTTGTGGTAGGATCAAGACAAGAATGCCCACTTTCACCACTCTTGTTCAACATAGTGCAAAATGTTTTAGCTAGAGCAATCAGGCAAGGAGAATAAATAAAAGGCACCCAATTCATAAAGGAAGAAGTAAAACTTTTACTATTCACAGATGTTATGATCTTATACCTGGAAAGTCCCAAAAAATCTACAAGAAATTTACTCTAGATAATAAACAATTTCAGTAGAGTGGCGAGATACAAGATCAATATACAAAAATCAGTGGTGTTTATATCCACTAGTAACCTGCAATCTTGGAAGGAAGTCAGGAAAAAAAAATTCCATTTACAATAGCACCTAAAAGAATCAAGACTTTAGGAATAAATTTAAGCAAGGATGTAAAGCACTTGTATTAAGAAAAGTACAGTGCATTCCAAAAGATATTTTTAAAAAGACCTAAATAACTGGAAGAGCATTCCATGGTCATGGATCAGAAGACTAAATATCATTAAGATGTCAATTCTACCAAAATTCATATACAGATTCAATGGAATACTAATAAAAATTCAACCAGCACTTTTTAAACAACTGGAAAACACAATTACCAAATTTATTTGCAAGGGTAAGGGGCCTCAAATGGCCAGAAACATCTGAAAATGGAAACGCAAAGTTGGAGGAGTCTCACTTCCAGACTTTAAATTATATTACCTAACTGCAGTGGAAAAATAGCATGGTACTGGCAAAAAGACAGACACATAGACCAATGGAACCTAACTGATGGTTCAGAAACAGACTCTCATATCTATGGTCAAATGATTTTTGACAAGCCTGTCCAACACACCCAGCTGGGGCAGAATAGTCTACTCAACAAATGGTGTTTGAAGAACTGGATATCCATAGCCAAAGGAATGAAAGAAGACCCCTATCTCACACCTTTTACAAAAATTAACTAAAAATGGGTCAAAGACCTAAATGTAAAAGCTAGAACCATAAAGCTCCTAGAAGAATATGTAGGAAAACATCTTCAAGACCTGGGGGGAATTGGTGCATTCTTAAACATTACACTGAAAGCATGAGCAATGAAAGAAAACATGGATGAATGGAACATCCTCAAACTTAAAAACTTTTGTTAGTCAAAGCATATTGTCAAGAAGATGAAAAGGCAGCTCACTAAATGGGAGAAAATATTTGGAAACCATATATTTGATAAGTGTTTGATATCCATGTTATATAAAGCAATCATACAACCCAACAATAAAAGAGGAAGCAATTTAATTTAAAAATGGGCAAAAGATTTAAATACACATTTTTCCGAAGTGGAAATACATAAGTGGAAATACAAATGGCCAAAAAGAACATGAAAATATGTTCAGTATCACTAGCTTTAGGGAAATTCAAATCATCTCACACCACATAGAATGGCCATTATTTAAAAACCAGAAAACGATAAGTACTATAGAGGATGTGGGAAAATAAGGACACTCCTGCACTTTTGTTGGGGATGAAAAATGGTGCAGCCTCTTTGTAAGACAGTTTTGTGGTTCCTCAGGAACTAAACATAGAAATGGCATATGATCCAGCAATTCCCCTCCTATGAATATTTCCAAAAGAACAGAAAACTGTGACTTGAACATACATTTGCACACCGATGTTCATAGGGGTGTTATTCAAAATAACCAAAAGATGGAAACAACCAATGAATGGATAAACAAAATTTGGTATATATATATGGTGGAATACTATGCTGGTGTAAGAAGAAATGAAATTGGTACACTTATGGTAACACGGATGAATCTTGAAAACATTATGCTGAGTGAAATAAAGTAGACTCAAAAGGACAGTTATTACATGGTCTCATTAATATGAATTAAATATGAGTGATAAATTCATGGAGGCAAAACCTTGATTATAGGTTATTAGGAGATAAGAGGAGGGCTGAGAATGTGTACAGATGCTTAATGTGTGTAGAAATATTCATTAACATTATTCTAAAAGTGTGGAAATGGATAGAGTTGATGGTAACACATTTTAATGATAGAACTAATGCAGCTGCTTTATAAATGGGATTGTGGCTGAAAAGGGTAGTCTAGTGATATAAATGTCAATTGAAAGTAAGTTAGAGAATAATCTAGGGACTGAATAACACAGTGACCCAGAGGTAGATGAGAATTGTGGTTAATAGTACAAATACAGGAATGTCCTTTTTTGAACTAGAATGAATATAGGTCACTATTGTTGAGTGGTTGGAATATGAAGAAAAAAGGGAAAAATATAATTAATGTAACCTATGGACCATAGTTAACAACAACACTGTAATATTCTATTATCGATGCCAAAGATGTTAATAATAGGGGGTATGGAAAAAATATGCCAAATATATGCTATGGATCATAGTTTGTGGTAATAGTCAGATATTATCTCTTCATCTGCAACAAAGGTTCCTCAATATTGTGGTGTGTTGGTCAAGGAGTGTTGCATGGGAATTCCATACATTTGCATGATTGTTTTGTAGGTTCACAACTTTTGTAATAAAATACATATTTTAAAAAATCATGGTGAGCAAAAGACATGGGCATTGACTGGAATCAGATATTACTGGAGTCCACAAGGTGCCAAGGCCAAATTATGTGATTAATTAAATCATTAAAAATATATGGGGTACTGACTATATGGGAAAAACTGTGCTAGGCTCTGAACATAAAACATTAAGGAGAAGAAGAATGAGAAGACGAGAGAGAAGAAAAAGGAAAGAGAGAGAGAAAGAAAGAACAGGAGAAGAAGATTAGAAAGAAAAAGAACTGTTCTCATTTACAGTATAATGGCAATATAATTAATTAGTCACTAGTTAATGATGAATGTATAATTAAAACTGATATACCTACTAGGAAGTAAGCAAATAACAAAGAACCGAAAGTCTTCTGAGAAGAAAGGACAATTGATAGGTAATTTGAAGGATGATTGGAAGATAATTTTAGCTAACATAGTTGTAGCATGATGTATTGTGTAATGAACAATTAAAAATGTAAATGCAAAAATGGTGAAGCAAAGGAAATTCTGAGGACTTTCAAAAACTCAAATATTACACAGTTCTTTAGGTTTTAATTGGCAGGTGTTGTGTTTAAAACCAATCCTCCTTTACTAATTCCACCTAATTAACAATAATCCTTCTATCTAATAGTAACTTCAAACTCAAGATTTTAATGATCATCAAATAGTGTAGTTTAGAGTGAAAAACAGATAAAGAAACCACTAATTTCAGAAGAAAATATGGAAAGATAAAACAAGACTTACGTAGTGTCCATATTGTAATACTAAGGAAATTTTTAAATTCATTTTTCAACTCTTCTGTACTTTGTGCAGTTTTTCTCAAAATTATTCCATTTCTGTTCTTCTATGTCTTTACTCATGACAACTCCTAAGGCTAAATATTTCACAAGCTCTACAAAAGGTCCCCTTACTTTTCAGGTGTTGCTTTATGCCAGACCTTGTTGGACTATTTCTAAATTCAGAAAAACTATTTTTATGTGAAGCTGAGCCATGAAGGCAAGCAGTGGCAGGAGTATGTGCCTCTTTGTGTGTGTGGAGGATTAAGTCAGTTGGGGAGAGAACACTAGAGGCAGAAATAACATGCTGGAAGTTCAAAGAGAGAAAGAATTTGATGTGCTCTAGAAATTGGGAGGAGACGGTGATGTTGGAATTAATCAGGAGAAAGAAATTTGATCCTGAAAAGGTGAAGAGGACAGGAGGATTCAGGAAAGATACTTAAGATTTTGATCCTAAGTGAAACTTAAAGTGCTTTTAACTTCACTTAATCATGATCCAAAATGGCATTCATTTTCAGTAACTCACTATGGAAACACATTTGAACCTGATCCCACCTCTTTTCTTGGCTGCAAAGGAGGGTCTTTATCCTGGAAGAAATCTAATGGCACAGATAGAGAACCTGGTGATGTTCTCCGGTGTTGGATAGACGTTAGGGCACCATCAAATATATAACACTATAGTCTAATTAGAGGGGGGTGCAGTGCTGGGAAAAATTGAAAAGAGATAGGGATAAAGAGGACATTCCCCCACAAGGACAGATACAGAGAAGCTATCCCATTGAGCAACCACTCTTAAATATTTATCCTACAAGGAGAGTCTGAGGAAGACTGGGACCTTGTAGGCTAGTGGACCACTGGGACACAAAGAGGAAATTAATATCAGTTGTTTGGATTAAAGGGGTTTTAAGATCCCCAGAGTGGTAGAAAGATGTCAGTATAAAAATGCCATAGTTCATGAAGCATGAGTCAGGCATAGTTTTGTAGATGGCCACATTTTGGTCCTAAGCATGGTGATGTTTCCTCATGTGTAGACATGATAGTCACAATTTGACATGGAATCATGATATCCCATTAGGTTATTTCTTCCTTTCACCATCAAAACAATCCTGGCTTAAAAACACATTGTATGGTCACCGTATACATTAGGTGTGTGGGTCAAGGAGAGATATTTAGCACATCCTATGGAAAAAAGAGAGAGAGAAATGTTTCTCAGTCTTGAAAAGAAAAAGAAAGAAGCCCATTTTAGTGAGATTGATTTTGATTAAGGTTTGTCTATGGGGATACTGAACAAAAAGCATTTGCAAGCTGCAATGATAATGATGATGATGGGAATTGTGATAATAGAAACACTGAATCCAGGTTAACATTGTGGCAGATGTTAGGAAGAAGTGTTAGGTGAAGGAAAATGATCATTAGTGTTGTATTATCTCATTCCATAGTTGGATCCTTAAAGTACCCTGGAACCAACTGGAAGAATGTGTATACAGTCTATTTCTCCCAATCCTAGAGGAGCAAAAATGTAGTGGTCACACAATTACATCTTCATTTTTGTCCAGCAGCTTTTTCTTGAACTTACGACTCTATCTATCTATCTATCTATCTATCTATCTATCTATCTATCTATCTATCTATCTATCTCCATTCATTCATTCATTCATTCATTCATTTTATCATCCGTTAGGAAACAAAGGTAAAATTGAGAAGGCTGAAGAATCAAACTTACTGTTTCAATATGTTCAAACTTCTTCTCTTTCAATCTGAATACATAAAGATAGACTCTTGTATACCCTGTGACAATCACACAAGCAATTGTCCATCATTGTGTATTTTCCTAAGCTTTTCTGTAACAATGAAACCTGAGTATTTTTGTTTAAAAACAAGAAGGTACTTCATCCTCTTCTATGAAGAATATTCATTCTATTTTCTTTTTTGAAAGTAGAAAGCTGATTTATCCTGGGAGCAGAAATGGCTATCAGGATTTGAACATGCAATAATAAGCTTGATGAAAATATATGAATTTCCCACAAAGGACATTTCCTTAGCATATTGTAAATATCAGTGAAATCCACAAAATATGAATTAGACTATATTCTCAGACCATAGATCATTAAACAAGAAAATATATTGTACAGATATATTGTACAAACATATTGTACAGATGCTATGAAATTTTTTAAGTACTTAGAAATCCTTGTTACTTTAAAAAAGGTAGTCCAATCTGGAAATACATGCACTTATAAGTTAAAAAGTAATAGTAACAAATAAATCACACACTTACCCTATGAAAAAGAGCCAAAAATATGATCAAGAAAACATCCATACAATGTAATGTGCTCATTAATTAAGAAGAATAAATAAAAATCAGTGAAAAGCATACAACTGAGAAAATCAAACAAAACAAAACAAACAAAACAAAAATACCAACCAACTATTTAGCCAAGTATATAGTTTTGGGTTTTGCTCATTGTTTAACTCCAAGATACATAACAGTTAATTTCTTTTTTAATGCTTCACAAATATTTCTCAGCAAGATGAAGGAAATAAAATTTTAAAAATAATTTTTTTCAGAATCTAATAAAATTTTAAAAGTCCATAAACTACTTAACAAGAACAAAAATTTCCACATTAACTATATACCAAGTGAAAAATCTTACCATGTTAATGGATGCATACACAAAGAGTATAATGAGGTATACTTTATAATATTTTGTTAATTGATAAAATAGGAGAAAGCTGGCATTGTTTTAGTACATAAATTAATAAATTAAATAAAATTTTTATAAATTAATTATATGGAGAATTATCAAGTTATTAATATGATTCAGTAAATTGAAATTTATTTATTCCTGAAAAGATAGGGAGATCTGAAAACAGCAAGATTAATTAAACACATAGATTCAGAACAATCTAGGCAAATGATGACATGAATGTAAATTGGAAGAAGGTGGGAGAGACTGGCTTGCTGTCCACTAAACTTCTACCTATTCTTCCTAGGCACTGAACTCAACCTCATTTCCCAGCCTCCCTTGTAGTTAGATGTGCCCATGTGACTTTTTCTGAACAAAACAGATGAGAACAAAATCTCCCAAAAACACTTTTCCATGTTCTTTTAGTTTCTGCCATCTATATGTAGAATGATCATATTAAATTAGAAGTAAAGCAAGGGTGATAACAGAGCCAAATTATGTCAGGAGCTTGAGAATCTTCATTACCATGCAGAAGAGAGTCCCCTACAAATAACATCACCCGATTCAGAATTTATGTGAGTTAGAAATGGTATTCTTCTGTGTTGAGGGCATTATATATTTTGGGATTTGTTGTCAGAGCCCTTTATTTCTTGAATATACATAAAATAAATACTTGCTATTTTGAGAGATGTATGTAAGAAAATTGGCCTTGAGTTTTATACTTTACTTCAATTGATTTTCTTTCTAACAAAGGGTAGAGGAATGAGGCACTATGTGATATTTTCATTAATGAATCATTTTATTCTCCATAGCCTTGACTTTGGTTGAATACAACAGAGCTGGGATGGGACAAGTTAACTTCAAACTTACCAGGTAATGATATCTTAGTCTCACTGAGGTAACTAGCCTCTGATAATTTAGACCATTTTTCAGAAGTGTTGAGACATTCACAGTCCTAGGTCTTCTCTTATTTCTTTCCATGAACATTCTGGGGATTGTATATGCTCTAAAATAGAGGGATAGAAGTTAACCTTAGATAAACTAGTGTCCACTGTGTTCTCACTGGGTCTCTGGCAGTGGTCTCATCTGGGCCCTGACATAACTTCTACTCAGGTATGGCATTTTCCATTTGGTATCTTGGATGTCATATATAACACAAAATATCCAGTCAAGAAATAGACAAATTTTATAGATGGTTAATTCAAAATTTGAAGAATGATTTATAAACATATAAAAACATACTAAATCACAATTGAGAGAAATATATATCCAAACATATCCTCTAAAAGGAAACAATAATATTGTTAAATATTTCCAAAGTATAGCTAATAAATGAATTATTACATCAAGGATGAAGCAGAAAAGGGAGAGATTAATGAGAGCTTAAAAATGGGAAAGGGGCAGGAGATGTAGCTCAAGTGGTTGAGCAACTGCTTCCCATGTACAAGATCCCAGTTTCAATCCTGGTACTTCCTAAAAAAAAACGGTCACGGTTAAGGAAAACAATCAAGCAATGAGAATCACTCAAATTCAGCAACAAGGGGAAGTTATCTCCAGGCTTTGGCCTGATGGATAGTGAAATGAGTAGCATTTCTTGGATTCAAAGAAGTTTTCACTGCAGGGAAGTGTGAACACTGGCAATATCTGGGGTCATAGTTTGATGTGCTCAGTGACTGCCAGTATCAGTCTTGGAGTGACATTGGTGAAGGAGGAAATACCCAGATCTCAGGCTACTCTTACCCTCCAATTGCCTGACAGGACCTCTCATTAGTCAAACCATGAATAATACAAAAGGTCAAATTATCATTACCTGAGTCACAGAACAGACATGACATGGAATGGCAGACAGACAGACAATTGGGAGTAGGAGAGAGGCCATCCAACACAATCTGAGTATGAGAATTTGTCCTCAGCCTTGGCTGATGGATTAATTGGCCTAGTTTTTAATAGTATGCAAATTGACACTTTGCATAGAGTTTTCAAAAAATTATGTTTGTCATTAGTTAGTAATTCTATTCCTGGAAACGGTCTTGGAAAGATAATCACATATGTGAAGAAAAGTATATGAAAAAGGCACTTGTTTTTTAATAATAATCATCAAGATTCATAATAGCCCCGTGATCTTAATAACAGACTATTTAAAAATTGATAACAAATCCACCCTATGGAATATGACCCAGTCTCCATGTTCTAAATTGGCAAAAT
>JAQZBX010080911.1:0-13755 GCA_029593785.1 Cabassous unicinctus | reverse complement strand
TTTAATAGTGACATACATTTGTTTTAGTTCATGCAAGAACATTCTTGAGTTCATTTTATCAACCACAATCCTCATCCACCTCCAGAATCACTATATTATTCAGTCCCTAGATTATCCTCTAGTTTTCTTTCAGTTGATATTTACATCCTTAGAGTACCTCCATTCACCACAATCCCACTTATAAACCAGCCATGTTAGTTATACTCTCTAAAATATGTTACCATCAACTTTACCCATTGCCACAATTTTACAGTCAAGCTAATTAAAAATTCTACATAAATTAAGCCTCAGTACTCCTTCTGAATCCTCATCCTATCTCCTCATGACCTACAGTCTAGATTTTAACTCCATGTGTTTACTCTTTCTATTAATTACATATTAGTGATACCATGCAATATTTGTCTTTTTGTATCTGGCTTATTTCATTTAGCATAATGTCCTCAAGCTTCATGCATGTGTCCCAATTTCATTTCTTCTTACAGAAGCATCGTATTTCATTGTATGTGGATACCACATTTGTTTTAGCCATTCATTCTTTGACCGACACATGGGTTATTTCCATCTTTTGGCAATGGTGAATAATGCCACTATGAATATTGGTGTGCAAATGTCTGTTCATGTTGCTTTAAGTTCTTCTGGATATATTTCTAGTACAGGGATTGCCAGATCATACAGGAGTTCTATATTTAGATTCCTGATTAACCACCAAACTGTTTTCCACAGAGGCTGCACCATTCCTCATTCCCACCAACAATGAAAGATTGTCCCTATTTCTCTACATTCTCTCCACCATTTTTTGTTTTCTGATTTTATTTCACAGATCTATTTTACTGATACATATTAATTAAGCATAAATCCATCCAATGGCTAAAAAATGACAATCAATGTTTTTGGTATAATCGCATAGCTGTGCAATCATCACTTCAATCAATTTAGAGCATTTCATTATTGTTATTTCCCATTATTATTACTGAAATATTTTCATTATTCCAGTAATAATAATAATAATACCAAAAACAAACACAAAACAAACAAACAAACTACATCACCTCTCAATCTCTCTATGCTTCCCCTTCCATACATAGCTGCTATTTTGTTTCCTTCTCTCTGGTTTACTTTTATGTATATTTTTAAAAAACAGTCATATATGCAATATAACCCATATTTGCATTTTATTTGAAGTTAAAGTATATTATACATTTCTATGTTAATTTTTTAGCTTTCCTTTTAGTAATAAAATATACTTTGTTTTTTCCTTTCAATCACTGTGATACACATATAATAGCTCTACTATGCACCATGATGTGCTATCACAATTTCCATTCATTTCCAAAGATTTACAAACAACCTGTTAACCAATTCTACATAGAATTGGTTGTTTCTCTACTGTCACTTATTTTCTGGTGACCTATATTCTAATTATTAATTCCATGAGTTTAAATAATATATTTATTTCATAATAGTGCAAACATACAGTATTTATCCTTGTGTCTGGCTTTCTTCAGTCAGCATAATACCCACCAATTTCATCCATGATGTGATAGGTTTCATGACTTCCTTACTTCTTAGTGGTGCACAATATTCCATTGTGAGTATACACCACAGCTTGCTTATCCGTTCATCAGTTGATGGACAACTAGATTGTTTCCAAGGTGTCATGAATAACACCAATATGAACATTGGTGTCCAGATATCTATTCGTGTCACTACTCTCAGTTCCTCTGGGTATATACCTAGCAGTAGTATTACCAGGTCCCATGGCAAGTCTTTATTCAACCTCGTTAGGAACTGCCAAAGAATCCTCCAGAGTGACTGTACACTCTACATTCCCATCAACAGTGAATAAGCATTCCTATCTTCCCATATCCTTTCCAACATTTACAGTTTTTTTCACTTTTTAGTAGCAGCCAGTCTAATAGGTGTGAAATGTTATTTCAATGTAGTTTTGATTTGCATTCCCTAATTGCTAGTAATGTTGCACATTATTTCATGTGTGTCTTCACCTTTTGTATTTCTTCTTTAGATAGCTGTCTTTTCAAGTCTTTTGTGTTTTTATTACTGACTTGTATGAACTCTTTATATATCATAAAAATTAAACTCTTTTCAAGTATATTATTGCCAAATGTATTCTCCCATTGAATTGGCTCAGTTTCACCTTTTGGTAATGTCCTTTGCAGTGTAAAAGTGTTTAATTTTGAAGAGATTCCATTAATCTATTTTTTCTTTTGTTGCTCGACCTTTGGGTTAAGGTTTAATACTAATTAAACCTTACATCTAAAGCGTGTAGAAGCACACAAGCAGCCTACATTGATGAAAGAAGAAATTGATGAACTCAACAGACAAATCAAAAGTAACAAGATTGAAGTAGTCATCAAAAACCTCACAAATAAGAAGAGCCCAGGATCAGATGGCTTCATAGGTGAAGTCTACTAATTATTCTCAAAAGAACTAACATGAATCCTGCTTAAACTCTTCCAAAAAATAGAAGTTTAAAGAATATTGCCTCACTCATTCTGTGATGCCAACATCACCCTAATAACAAAACCACATAAATATACCACAAGGAAGGAAAACTGCAGACAAATCTCTCTAATGAACCAGGATGCTAAAATCCTTAACAAAATAGTTGCTAATCGTATTCAACAATACATCAAATGAATTATACTCAAGTGGGTTTCATCCCTGTTATGTAAGGATGGTTCAACATAAGAAAATCAATCCATGTATAACACCACATTAACACATTGAAAGATAAAATAAAACATATGATCATCTCTATTGATGCAGAAAAAGCATTTGACAAAATACAGCATCCTTTCTTGAAAAAAACACTTCAAAAGATATGACTGGAAGGAATCTTCCTCAACCTGATAAAGGTATGTATGAAAAACACAAAGCTAACATCATATTAAATGGTGAAATACTAAAGCCTTTCCCTCTATGATGTAAAACAAGACAAGGATGCCCACTGTCACTGCTCTTATTTAACATTGTGTTTGAAGCATTTGCTCAAGCATTTAGGCAAGAAAAAATATAAAGGCATTCAAATTGGACAAGAAGAAATAAAACTTTGTTATTTGTAGATGACATAATCCTATACATAGAAGGCCTGAGAAATCTGCAACAAAACTTCTAGAGCTGATAAAGAAGTTCAAAAAAGTGGCAATATATAAGATTAACACACAAAAATCAGTAACGTTTCTGTACATCAATAATGAGCAAAAACTTTTCATTTACTATAGCAATGAAAAGAATCAAATACCTAGGAATAAACTTAACTAAACAAGTAAAGGACTTGTAGACAGAAAACTATGCAAATTTGTGAAAGGAGTTCAAAGAGGACCTAAATAAATGGAAGAATATTCTATGTTCATGGATTGGAAGACTAAACATCATTAAGATGTCTGGCCACCCAAATTGATTTACAGATTTAATGCAGTCCTGATAAAATTTACAACAACATTTTACATGGAATTGTAAAAGCTAGTTATGAAAATTGCTTGGAAGGACAAAGGGCCCTGAATATACAAAAAAAATTGAAAAAGAAAAACAAAATTTGGGCAGTCATGCTATCTGACCTTAAGGCATAGTACAAAGCGATAGTGGGTGCCAAATTCATGAAACCATTTCCTACTACAAGAACTTGTAGATGCTTCCCTACATTATATTCCATGATCTTTATGGTCTTGGCTCTTATATTTAGGTCTTTGATACATCTTGAGTTAATTTTTGAATAAGATTTGAGATGGTGTTCCATTCTCATTCTTTGGTTATGTATATTCAATTTTCCAAGCATCATTTGTTGAAGAGGCCATTCTCTCTCAGTTATGTGAGCTTGGTGGCCTTGTTGAATATCAATTGGCTATATATATGAGGATCTATATCAGAACTCTCAGTTCTGTTCCATTGGCCAATATGTCTATTCTTGCAAGAATACCATGCAGTTTTGACCACTATAGCTTTGTAGTATGTTTTAAAGTCATGTAGTGTGATTCCTCTGATTATAATTTTCTATTTCAGTATGTCTTCAGATATTTGGGGCCACTTGCCCTTCCAAATAAATTTTATACGTAGCTTTTTTTCCAATTCTGTAAAAAATGCTGTGGTGATTTTTATTGGGATTACATTCAATGTGTAATTCAGTTTTGGTAGGATAGACATCTTAATGATGTTTAGTCCTCCTATCCATGAACACTGAATATTCTTCCATTTATTTAGGTCTTTGATTTCCTTTAACAGTGTTGGGTAGTTTTCTGCATACAAGTCATTTACATCTTTGGTTAAATTTATTCCTTGGTATGTGATTCTTTAATTGTAAATGGCATTTTTTTTTCTTGAATTCCTCCCAATTTTGCTCATTGTTGGTGTACAGAAATGTTCTCTTTCTAATTCAACTTAAGATATTCTCTCAACTCTCTTGCAGTTTTTCTCTTTTAGTACCTGTTATTGATCATTCCATTTGTTTCTCACCTCCAATATTTCTGATGAGAGATATGCACTTAATGTTTTCGAGGATGCTTTGTATGTGATGCTTTGCTTTTTTCTTGCTTGTTTCAGAATCCTCTTTTTATCTCTTATATCTGTCCTTCTGAATAGTAGGTGTCTTGTTGAAGTTGTATTCATATTTACTCTGTTTGTGCGCCTTGTCCTTCTAGGATATTGATATTTATATCTCTCATAGGGGTTGGGAAGATTTTGGTCATTGTTTCCTCAAATATTATTTCTGCCCCTTTTATATTCTCCTCTTCTTCTGGGACACCAATAATGTGTATGTTTGTGCATTTTGCATTGTCATTCAATTCCCTGTATCCCTTTTCCATTTTTTCCTTTCTCTTTACTTTCTATTTTCCTGTTTTTCCAGTTCAGATATTCTGTCTTTGAAATCATTAACTCTGTCTTCAAGCAAGTCAAATCTACTCTTATATGCATCTAATGCATTTATAATCGAATCCATGTGTCTTTCATTCCCATAAAGGATGTTACTTTTCTTTGTAGGCTTTCAAATGTTATTATGCTCACCCAGTCACTGCTTAATATCCTTTTTCTCTTTAGTCATATTTTTTTTTCAATTCTTTGAATTGTTTTAAGAATGTTGTGTGATTATCATTGAATAATTATCTTAAATGCTGTATCTGTTCATGATATTTGCTTTGATCATTTGGATGATTTTGCTGGGCCATCTCTTCCTGTTTCTTAGCATGGCTTGTAATTTTTTATAGATGTCTGGGCATCTGAATATGATGATGAATTTGCACTGATGGCCAATTTCTCTCACTTGCTAATTTTTTTAACTGCTCTTCTTTGATATTTGATTCAACTTATTCAAAGTCTTTTTTTTTTTCTTTTCAAGATATCTTTATTTTTTTCCACTATTTTTTAATTTTAAAACATATTTTGATTACATAAATGTTACAGAGAATACATAGGGGATTCTCATATACCCCGCTCTCCACACCTCCCACATTTTGCCACATTAGCAACATCTTTCATCAGTGTGGTACATACACTGTATTTGATAGACACATTTTGGAGCATTGCCTCTAAGCATGGATTATAGTTTACATTGTAGTTTACACTCTCTCCCATTGGACTCTGTAGGTTTTGACCAGGTATATAATGGCCTGTATCTGTCATTGTAATATCCTTCAGATGATTCTTAAGTCCCGAAAATGGCCCCCTATTATATCTGTTTTTCCCTCTCCCTAACCCCAGAACATCCATGGGTTATTGCTTCCACACCAATGGTATTTCTTCCCTTGCTAGAATCACAAATTGTCTGTAGTCATGCAAAGTCTTTAAAATTGTCCAGCTTAAGTTATCAAAATGTTGCCAGAGTCTTACTAATGGGATACAGATTTTCTCCCAGGAATTAGGATACAGAATGAACCTAAAGAAGTTTTTGTCCATGCAGTTTCCTGAACAACCAGAAGTTGGTATTCATCAGTGCACTTTTCCACCAGTTATTTCAATGCCCATTTTCCTGTATATTAGTCTGGACAGAGCCAAGATTCAAAGCAGGCTCTGCTAGTAAATTCACTGAAAAAAAGCCTCCTGACTTGCTCTCCTTCCCTTGTAACAGGTGGCAGGTTCAAAGATGCCTGTTTCCATTTCAGTCAGCCAGGGGTTTTACCCAAGCTTCATATCTTGGAGGTGGGAGAGGAGAGCCAATCCGAGACTCTGCAGTGGTTTGGTATCTCATGTTTGTTGTTTCAGGTTGCTTATCTCTCTGTCCCTCACCCTCCTGGAAGTTGAGTATGACTGTCTTGGCATGCTGATCCCCAAGGCAGTTCCTTCAGACAACTTTTGGTTCTTTCTCCATTTTTTTGTGATAGAGTTGAGCCCTGCTTTCTGAATCTGATGCCATTTTCCTGTTTTGTTTTATTTTGTTTAATAATGGCCATTCTATGTGGTGTGAGATGACATCTCATTGTAGTTTTGATTTACATTTCCCTAATAGCTAGTAATATTGAACATTTTTCAAAGTGCTTTTTCACCATTTGCATTTCTTCTTTGGAGAAATGTCTATTTAAGACTTCTGCCCATTTTTTAATTGGATTGCTTGCTCTTTTATTGTTGGGTTGTATGATCTCTTTATATAACATGTAAATCAAATCTTTATGGGATATGTGCTTTGAAAATACTTTGTTCCACTGAGGGGGTTGGCTTTTCACCTTATTGACAAAGTCTTTTGAAGCACAAAAGTGTTTTGAGCTTGAGGAGGTCCCATTTATTCATTATTTCTTTTGTTGTTCATGCTGTCTGTTTAAGGTTTAAGAGACCACTGCCTACCATGATGTACTGAAGAGCTTTCCCTACATTTTCTTCTGGGAGTTTTATGGTTCTTGCTTTTATATTTAGGTGTTTGATTCATTTTGATTTAATTTTCATATAAGGTGTGAGGTAGGGATCCTCTTTCTCTAATTTCAATATGGATATCCAGTTCTCCCTGCACTATTTGTTGAATAGACTCTTCTGCTCCACCTCAGTGGATTTGACAGCCTTATCAAACATGACTTGACCATAGATGTGAAGGTCTGTTTCTAGTATCTAATTACAGCTTAGCTTAAAGTCAATTTCATCTGGTATATGTATAGCTACTCCATATGTTTTTGGTTAGTGCATGCATGGAATCTCTTTTCTCAGACATTTACTTTCAACCTATTTGCATACTTGGGACTAAGGTGAGTTTCTTGCAGACAACATATAGATAGCTTATGTTGCTTTATCAATTCTGCCAGTCTGTGTCTTTTGACTGTGGGGGGGTTAATCCATTAGCATCCCAGGTTATTATTCTACAGACAATTTTTATTTCACCCATTTTTACCTTTGGGTTTTATTTGTAATATTTTGTTTTCAGCACTGTTTTCACACTTTGAGTTGCTTTTACTCATAATATTCATTTTTCGACACCCTTCCAAGACTCGCACTCATGTTTTTCTTTTCAGGCTATAGCACTCCCTTTAATATTTCCTGCAAAGCTGGTCTCTTCATTACAAACTATCCCAGTTTCTGTTAATCTCATTTTTGAAAGACAATCTTTCCAGATATAAAATTCTTGGCTGGCAGTTTTTCTCTTTCTCTACCTTAAATATATCATACCACTTCCTTCTTGCCTCCATAGTTTCTGATGAGAAACCCACACAATCTTATTGGGCATCTCTTGTATGTGATGAATTGCCTTTCTCTTGTTGCTCTCAGGATCCTCTGTTTATCTTTGGCATTTGACATTCTGGTTAGTATGTGTCTAGGAATAGGTCTATTTGGATTTTTAGATGGGAATATGTTGTCCTTCTTGGGCATGGATATTTTTGTCCTTCAATAGGGTGGGAAAATTTTCTACCATTATTTCCTCAAATATTCCTTCTGCCCCTTTTCATTTCTCTTCTCTTTCTAGGACACCCATGACACATATTTTTGCATGTTTCTTGCTGTCATTTAATTCCCTGAGACCATTTTCAAATGTTTTACTTCTTTTCTTTATCTGTTCTTTTGTATATTTGCTTTCAGAGGTGCTATCTGCAAGCTCACAGATCCTGTCTTCTGCTTCTTCAAATCTGCTGTTATAGTCTTCCTGTATATTTTTATTTTATTTATTTTGCCTTTCATTCCCATAAGATATGATATTTTTCTATGTATGCCTTCAAAGTCTTCCTTGTGCTAACCTAGTGTCTTCTGAATGTTCTTAACTTCTTTAGCCATCTCCTTGATTTTATTTAGGAGATTTGTTAGAACATCTATGCTTAGTTGTCTCAACTCTTCTTTTTTCATATGGAGGTTTAGTTTATTCCTCTGACTGTGCCATATGTTCCTATTTCTTGGTATGGATTGAATTTTATTGTTGGTGTCTCATTATCTGATTTACTAGATGTATTTATTATTGGCTCCTTTTTTCTCTTTAGTCTAGGGCTTTATATTTGATTGGCTGTGTGTTTCAGCCTCTCTTGGATACTTGGTTCATCTTAGTTTGGAACTTTGTTGTGACTTGTGTAGCCAAACTGATTTTTTTCAGGTCTTTTCATCTGTTTCTAGCCTGATCTCCCTTGCTCATTGTGGAATAGGAGCCAAGAATGCAGTTGGCACTGTAAGCTGTAGAGGCTGTAGCAGCCCATATTGCCCCAGGAACTGACGAAGCTGCTCCCACATTTCTCCTCAGCCAGGTTATGGAAGGAGATGAAGCTGTGTTCAGTAATCCAATCTATGCAGTCCAAGACCATCTGTAGTTAGCCAGAGAGACTAATGATGCTCCATGCCTCTTCCTTCCTGGCCTGGGTCAGGGATGGAGGCACAGGTTTGGGCAGAAATCTAAACTATGTGAGTCAAAACTGACCACAGTTGCTCACATAGACTGAATGAGCACCAGCCCTCCTCCTTCCATGTCAGGGGTGGGATTGGAGCCTCTGGTGTGCCTAACAATCTATTCAATGCAGGCCAAAAATGACTGCAGTTGCACAGGGAGTGTGAGTGAGCACTGCCTCTCTTCCTGTTTTGTCAGGGATAGGGATGGAACCACAGATGTGTCCAATAATCTCATTCATATGGACCAAAAGTGACTGCAGTTGCCCAGAGAAGGTGAAGGAGCACTGTCCCTCTTCCTGCTCTGTTAGGGATGGGGATGGAGTCAGTGATGATTCCAACAGTCTAATCCATACAGTCTGAAAGTGACTGCAGTTGCCTGGAGAAGCTGAGGAAACACTGCCTTTCTGCCCTGTCAGGGGTGGGAATGGAGCCAAAGGAGTGACCAAAACTTTAGTCCATGCAGGCCAAAAGCACCTGCACTTACCCAGAGAAACTGAGGAAACACTGCATCCCTCCAATCTTATTGGGGGTGGAGACGTATCCACAGGCCTACCTACCAGTCTAGTCTGTGTAGGCTTAATATACCTGCCAGAGGTGGGGCTGCAGACTAGGCTAGGGCTGCAATCTAACCTTGGCAGAAAGAAGCCAGTCCCTATCTTCACTGTAATTTTCAAGCAGCCCTACTGCCCTGTATGCTGGGGGTTGAGTTAAAATGAAGCTACTGGCCTCTTTCTGACTTGGACAGGCTCAAGCTTTATCTGTTCTTAGGACTGGACTTTAGCCAGGCAAATTTACTAGTAAGTATCTGTAATCAGTGCCTGGCTACCTCTTCCTCATTTGTTTGGTAAATGGAGCTTCCAACTCCAGCCAGGGAATAGTTCCTGAGGCAGCTTGTACTGCTGGTGGGGGATGGACACTGCCCTCCATGGTATGGAGTGCTTTACTCATGAATCTTCACTGCAGACTAGCAGTCTCCTCTTTGCAGACTTTCAAGGATGTTGTAGGATGCTCTTTTGGTTTCCTGGACCTTCCAAACAGGTGATTTAAATTGCTTTGTGTGATTGCTAAATGCATTGTAGGGCAGTCTTACTATTGGGACTCCTTAGTCTAACACCATCTTGCGTCTTTCACCAGGTAATTGTATTTTGAGAATGGGGTTAAGCGGGAGAGAGAGAGAGAAAGAGAGAGACAGAGAGAGAGAGAGACAGAGAGAAAGAGAGAAATTACCCTGTTCAGTACTTTCAAAGTTATTCCCAATGGACAGCACACTGAAGTTTTATCAAGAGTGGTGTGTTCATATACATTAATTGAAAAACCTGACAATGTAGATTTTAAGGGGAAAAATTCATTACAAAATATTAAAAGATATTTTACATATATTGATAAATTTCAATTCACAAGTAATATTTAACATCTTTAAAATTGATGACATATTTGGTTTCATAGCTCTGATATTTCATTATATTATATATACTAAATATTCTATAATATTGCCTTCTACATATTAAATATTTTTAGGTTGTCTTTACTTTCAAGAATTTTATTGAAATCAAAGACATTTGCACCTATTTTGAATGACTTTTCACAAACTGAGCACATATTTGTAATTAGCCTTCAGATCAAGTAATGCATTAATGCTGCTATTCCAAAATGTCTTACTTTTCCCTTCCAGTGACTAACATCCACCCTGCATGGCCCCATCCAGTGACTACTCTCCTAATTTCCAATTGCATATATTATTTTGTCAGTTTCTGATTTTATACTCATGTAATCACACAGTTTCAACTATTTGTGTGGGACAGGAGATACAAGTCAACTATCACAAAGAACCCTGTAGAGCTGGCAATGAATTGGAAAGGGTACCCAATTCACAAAGCTCGTCTGGTATAGGCTGAGTCCATAGGACCCTAAATTGATTAAGTTTAAGTTAAACTGCTTTCTTGAGATGACCATAGGATATTTATCTTATATAATGTAAGATTTAATCTGTGATTATGAAAATTATTTTTCAAAAGTTAAATATAATTAAACTTGCATTCCTTAAATAAACCAAAATTTCTTCCTTAAATATTTTGTTGTATTATTGATGATTCCATCTTTCCATTTATTTTTATTGATACTGATTAATTTCTATAATTTCTAAAATTTTAATTAACTAAGGAAATACTACTAATCATATTTTATAGTTATACTTCTATCAGTTTTGCTAGTTTTTGTTTTCTGGGAGATGGTCAAATAATATGAATTATACTATTCTTACTATAAAATGTAAAATTGTATCTTCGTATAAAATACATTGTTTATAATTTTTCTTCTTTCCTAATATAAGTTATTTGTTCCAAAAATTTTATAAATTTCATTTGTAATAAGGTGGGATGCAGCCAAAGCTGTACTGAGTGGGAAATTCATAGCCATAAATGCATATATCAAAAAAGAAGAAAGAACTAAAATTGAAAACCTAACTGCACACCTGGAGGAATTGGAAAAACAACAACAAACTAATGTCAAGGGTGGTGTTAATTTTTTAAATATTAATTTTTGGCAATTTTAAAACTATTTTTAAGTTATACAAAGGAGTTTATTAAGAAAAAGAAAACTATAAATGTGATAAGTACACATCCCAAGAGATGGATTGGGGGCATGTTACAGGATGACACATGCATGTGGGATCCCAGATTAGGCCTTTTAAAGAACTTTCCCTAATATTGAGGAGGGGCTCAAGCTATTTGTTGTTCTGATTGGTTGCCTTATGATGCCTGCCTGTTAGGTGTCAAGAGCCCAATGAGGAAATCTTTTGTTTGTAGGTATCTGGGGCTTCCTCTTGATGCCAGAAAGAGTTCCAAAAAGGACCTTGTGACCAGGGCCTAGGTGGGATTCACCAGTTTTTGGTTGGGGTTGGGGAGCATTACTTTCTTCTTTGTCTCCTGGGTTGGCTCACCAAATATGTTGGCATTTCTGGGCTTCTAGGTTCTTGATTAGGTCATAGAAAAGAATTTAAGGACATGCCATAGAGTAGTTGTTTATTAAAAAACAGGAAATCTAAAAATGAAATAAGTACACAACCTGAGACATGGGTTGCAGTCATGCTAAAGGATGAGATGCTGAAATTCTGTTATGGATTTATTTCCTATTTTGTTAATTTATGTATTTGTCTTAATTATTTCTTAATTTGTATTTTGTGTTTTCTTTATTTGTAATTTGTTTTTTTCCTTAACATTAGAGATAAACATTTATGTCACTGTTTTTCAGCTTTTTTTTTCTGTTATACAATATTTGTTTCTATATAATTTCATCCAATTCCCTCTAAGCAATGCTTTTCTTGCATCTTGACAGGTTTTTTTGTTTTGTTTAGTTTTTAAGTATGGGCTCTGGGATTGAACACAGGACCTCATATGTAGGAAGCTGGCACTAAATCACTGAGTTAAACTAGCTATCCCAAGTTGGTTTTCTTATCTGTTTGCTTGTTTTTTGTTTGTTTGTTTGTTTGTTTTGTTGTTGTTATTTTTAGGAGGCACCGGGAACCAAACCCAGGACCTCCTTCGTGGGAAGCACACACTCAACCACTTGAGCCACATCCACTACCTGCATCTTGCCAGTTTTGATATTGTAAGTAGTATTTCAAATTTTCTTCTAATTTTGATTTCAGTTTGTTTTTGGACATATTAGTAACTACAACGTGAATGACTAAATGCATAAACATTAAAGAATTTCTGCTTATCAGCTTACAAAATTTATTCCAGTGGGTTAGCAAGATGGCAACAGTATAAGGGTGAACTCACCATCTCTCTCACAAAAAAATCTCTGAGTGGGGGCAAGATCCTGCCCAAGTGAGCACTTTGGGGAGCCCACAGAGCAGGAATCTGTAGGACATCAATCTGGAGAGAGCTGGACAAAGAGATAAATTGCTCAAGGTAAAACCCTGAGGTTCTTCCCTCTGAGGCTGGAAACTGTGGAACCGCTAAGCCCCACTCTCTAGGTCTAGCCACTGCAAGCCCTGAGACTCAACTCCTACTGGTCACCCACTGGGAGGGAGCATACTCCAAAAGTGGTAGGGTTCTGGCAAAGTTCTAGAGGAGTTTCCTTTCTGTGGGTTTTGTTGCCTGGATCCCCTTTGAGCTTTGAAGACCATACTAGCTGGCTCAAGGTGGCACCAGGAAAAGGGGAGAAGCAAATCTACTGAGGAACCTGATTTACATAACCACCCTGGGATAGAAAAATTTAGCCTGAAGAGGGCAGAGTAAGGTAATTTGAATAGTCCTGTGCTGAAAACTATCAAAATTTCAACTCCCCTAAGGGAGGTGGGAAATAGGAAGTGCTTAAAAAGCTTCCAAATGTATATTTCGGGTCCGCTGGGAATAGAGGATGGTCTGGAAGAGGGTTGAGAGTCATTTCGTTGCAATGAGTTCAGTCACCAGGGTCCCATTTGAATTTCAAAAAGGAAAAAAAAACTGACTGGGAGAAGTGAGGGGGAATCCCCTCTCACAGGTTATTGTGTACTGCTGCCCTGGGACACAAAGCAATAAAAATAGAAAGGGAGAAGGGACAGACTCCTAATCAGCAGGAATTTATCCAACTGCAAAAAGTCAACCTGCTTGAGGGAAACTGACTGAATAGATTTCTGAAGGACCAACTGACCCAACAAGAAAGTTTAGCTCAGTGGAGGAGTTTTGGCGTTTGATATACAAGGTCCCTAGTTTGATTCCTAGCTCATCTTAGAGTAGTGATCCACCAAGATATCAAACATCCAGCTGATACTTTAGGAGACAGAAAACAGAAACATTTTTTTTGTATTATCTTCTATTGGGTCTCTTATTTTTCCTATAATAAGTTACTTTCTTTAAAAGTTTAACTTAATTTACTCACTAAAACCTGCTTCAAAACTTGCAGAATGAAGAATGCAGGGTAATTGAATGATGAACACCAGGAGCATGAGATGCTCCACAGGGGCCTAAGAGGGAG
>JAQZBX010080910.1:0-13751 GCA_029593785.1 Cabassous unicinctus | reverse complement strand
TTTTCCAGATGTCACTTGGAAAGAAATAAATTTTGAGTTGATCTTCATTATTTATGTCCTCCTTGTCCCACAGGACTAACTCTGCTGTCCTCCACTGAGTACCCACATAATTAGGATGCCTGACACCTGAAATTAGCTATCTCTTAGATTAGCTCCCCCTCCATTAAAGGAGGCCTTCACAGTTATTAAAATTGTAGCATTAGGAAGTTTAAGGGTATGATAAAGAACACTATAACAAATAGAAAAGAGAGTGTGTGATAATAAATACCCTTTCTTAAGAAAAAATGTAAATATTTATCACAAGATTGCTAATATGTTATAGGACTTGAACCAGTAAGAATACCATAATGAAGAAGTTTTGAGACAATCATCAGTGATAATACACAAACAAAAGTATTTTGTTGTGCATTTTGCCACTAGTTCTGTCAAGGTATTCCATGTTTTTACCTTGAAGAAATTGTGGGAAAAATAAGCTTCTCTTTAAATGCATACCATTTTATTTGAATGCTTGGATTGTGTCAGCAATATTTAGTCTGTCTAGCATTGCACTGCTTCAATTTCAAATCTTTACCTTCTTCGAGACTTTTGGGAATTATTTACCCTGAAATATAACCTGGGTATGCTTTCATTCTCAGAACAAATCTTTACAAAAGAACATGAGTTGTATGACAGCAGAAAAAAACATGCTTGCTTCTGGAAGTGAAGTATTGGATAAAACACTTTCCTTCCCAGGGGCTCAGTATCAAATTTAGGTGCTGAAAATGTAGTGTCATAGTCTATAGGATAGAAGGAGCCAATGGAATACCACAAAAAATACTCTGCATGAAAAAAAGAAAAACTCTACTTAAGAAGTAATAGTGTAAATATGGAGAATGCAAAGAAAATTTCAAGTAAAACACCACGAGATAATAGAAAATGATTCATTAATAAACTTCATAGCCAAAATTTTCAGAAATTTTTGGCAAAACTCTCCATACTTTGACCAAGGTCAGTGTCACACAGACACTTCATGTAAATAGCTCAAGCTAACTCCAGGATGTTGGAATTAACCCTGAGATTACCAGAAGTGCAAGAGAGCTTTCACCTTCTAATCAACCCCTCTGCTTGCCAGTACTGAAGTAGACTATAAAATTATATTTAAAATCTATTCCTTTTCTGGTGAATAATTTATTGAAATAAAAAGAATTTTTTACATATGTGTATAACCATTACTACAAACTGGATACAGAATGCCCCAAATTTTATTCTTCTAACTTTATAATTTATGCCTCCAGTCCCTTCGGTTTCTTCAGGAAACACTAGATCTCCCTTTTTAACTCGTTTTGTTGCATTTTACCTTAAAGGTCAAATATTTCAAGTGTAAAATTCAAAGGTATTTATTTTATTCCCTGTTATGCATCAACATCACAGAGTCATTATTAGAAAGTATTCATCACTTCACTATTTTAACTTGTGTAATTTCTCTTCATTTCCTCCTGAATTCCATTAAACTCTGTGCTAAGTCATCTCCCTCAGTCTCTTCTAAGTCAGATGAGGAAAGTCACTGGGGGCGGTGCTGGGGTCCCCAGGTCCTAGAACAATGGCAAAAGGGAAAGTCATCGCCTCTTCCCTCTTCCTCAGTGACATTCTAAGCTCTACCCATTTCTGAAGGACATTTTTCTAAAAATATGTGATTTTCAGAGTCAGGAAAGGAACCAGAAAATTGAGGCTGGGCAGGAGAGATGAGAGAGGATTCCAGGACCGTCGCTGGTAGCCCCTTCCCTGTATCCTTGTCCCTGCTCCTGGGAAGAACTTATGCTTGTTTGTCCTGATTACACTCAGCCAAGCCCCCTCCTGGGCTCCCTGAAGGGCAGACCTGGTTCTGGTCTCACACTTCATCCCTCATTGCCTTTGCCTTCTATCCTGGTACCTACTGAGTCCTCAGATCTCAGATGTTTCTCTTATAGGGCATCAGGTTCATGAGATTTTCTAGGGAAGGGAACTCAGCTTTTCACCATCTCATGGAGTACATATGACATTTTTAAAAAGGATTTATTTATTTATCCCTCCCCCCATTGTTCTGTGCTCACTGTGTGCTCTCTGTGTGTTCTTCTCTGTCTACTTGTCTTTTCTTGAGGTGGCACTGGGAACCAATCCTGGGACCTTCTGTGGTAGAGAGAGACACTCAGTCTCCTGCCGTGTCAGCTCCCTGGTCTCCGCATCTCTTATTGTCTCTCTTCTGTGTCTCCTTTTGTTGTGTCACCTTGCTGCATCAGCTCTCCTGTGTGGGCCAACATGCCTGCATGGGTCAGCACTCCTGCATGGGCCAGCTTTCCACTCTTGCCAGCTTGCCTCACAGGCCAGCCTGCCCTTCATAAGTAGCCCCAGGAATCAAACCCTGGATGCCCTATATTGTAGATGGGAGCCCAATCACGTGAGACAAATCTGCTTCCCACATATGACTCTAGATGAAACACTTTGAACTACAGTTGTTCATGTGATTTCAGCATTTTCCCAAGAGAAAGGAACTCACTTGGTCTGCATACCTGCACATACATAGACAGTGGACCTTGGAACTCATTCTCTATCTCTTTATCTCCCTGTGTATAGATATAAAAGTGGTCAGAAGAGCTATAGATCAATACCATCCAGAAATTCCAAACATTCAGATTAATTGGTAATTGTAGATCAGTGATATTCCTCCATGGTAAAATAGAATTTATTTTAATGTTGCCATCACTTAGTATTTCTACTTTAACAAACAATAAAAATAATATATGAGAGAAACCCATTTGATGCAATGAAGGGAAGGAACAGAGTAGTTTAAATATGTCAATCCCATCCTTTTGCATGTGAGTATCACTGTATAAAATAAGAAGGGCTTAGCGGCTATGAAGTTGGGTGAGTTGAATCTCCTGAATCAGGCATCGGCTTCCCAAAAGCAGATGGGGTAGAGATAGAGGAACAGCTTGAGCGATAAAGCCAATTTATAAAGCAGGTTCTAGTGTGTTAGCTATGGGCTCTTGGAATGGATTTTCTGGATCTGGGGAAATGGGTGAGATGACCATGGGTGGACTTCAAGAGGATAGCATGTGGAATGGGGGAAGGGGATTGAGAGGCTAGGGAGGTACTGATGAGCAATGGATATGATGTCAACAAGACAGTCATATCTTCCTGGAGCCAAAGCAGAAGGTGTCTTGATGGAGTTGGTGGTGGCAGTGGCCATGGAGTCACTGGCATGGGGCCCAGTGGAACTTGAGAACAGGAATGCAGAGTCAGGATGGAGAGGAAGGACCATGGGTTTGGGGATCCCCATGCTAATTCTGTAAAGAGCAATTTCAGAAGCAGATTCTTAGAGCCGCTGGCATGGGCCTCCATTAAATTACTGAATATATATTGATCAGAGTGAAGGAGGTGATGTGGAGAGTTCCTAGGAGAGGAGACACTCGACCCTGTAAGTAACCCCTCCTTACCATCTCACTCTCCCCATCTATCCTCCCTAACATGTAACTTGGATGTCATCACCCTTGTCTTGAAGTGAGTGCTGGGTCCAATGCATAGAATACTCGGGAATTCTTCCTGACACTTTTAATTAAACCAGGTAAATCATAATAGAGATTTATTTGGCATAAAAACTTAGTTCTGAGGCTGTAAAATGTCCAAATCAGTGCACCAGTGGAGATGCTTTTTCACCAATGTCAGGTACTGGTAATCTCATGTCTTGCCATGTGGTGAAGGTGGCTGCCAATCTCTGCCAAGATCCCTGCCTTCCCCTCCAGAATCTAATGATTCCTGGAGCTCAGCTGTGGACAACTTAGCATAGAGCCTGTGTCTTATAACATCAGAGAAGGAAATAAAGACCTGATATATTGCTATTTCCATTTCTTTCTTTCTTTTTCTTTTTGTAAGTTAAGATAAAAGATAAATCTTTTTTATTTAAATGGTTCCAAATCAGAGAAGAAAAAAACGTATTATATAGAAAACACCTTTCCTATGCTCTTTGCAATTTCTAAAACTGTTAAGGATATTTTTATTAAATTTAGAGAAAGTACAACTGCAAACAAATACACAAATTCTTCCAAAAGGCCACTTTGTGATAAAATATATACAGATAATGTTCAAGGTTGGTTTGCATGTTTTAAAATGCTGTATTGTTTCTGGCTTGAGAATCACCTATTGCTTTAAAAGACTTTCAGTTCAACTCCAGTGCTGTTGTCAGGTAAGATGGCAAAGGTGTAAATGTAAGCAACATATCTGAAATGAGTTTCAAAAGAAGACTCCCAGGCCCACCAGTTCCAAGTCCAGCTGGATTAATAAGAGGCACAGCTCTACAGCAGGGAGCTAAGAATGGATTCCCATCTGTTCTTCTACTAGTTCTGGACCCTGCTGTATCTTTAAAAGTTTGTGGTACATTTGTGGCTAGTTTTGTCCTTCTTGGTGAATCTGGACATTTCATGTCATGATCAGAAAGCTTTGGTGTTGGAACATATGGATACGATTTGGTTTCTTGAAATTTAGTAAAAAGTTCTGAAAAAGAAAAGAACTATTAAGCACAGACTGTTGATTTAGTCTCAGAGTTGTGGTGGGAACACTTATTGATCCTCCTCCAAGCCACTCTATCATACACCTAGTACCACCCTGACCTTCAGTGAACAACAGCTCCATTTCCTCCTTTTTGATACCCAGGCTGCTTCCCATTACTATTAACACTTCAGGATGTTTGCTTTTTGGTGTGTGAAAATATCTAATGAAGAGGTTTCTCATTAGGACTTGTCCACTTTTCCTTTTTCTGTGCTGTTTACTAAATTCATCAATTTCTTTTGTACATCATCCAGCATTTCTTGATGGAGATCATTTTGTTTTTTAAGTTCTTCACTTTGTTCTTCCTTCAGATCTAACTGTTCTGTAAGTGTCAATGCTGAGTCCAATGTAGCATTTGCTTCATGCAAATGTTCCTGTAATAACAACAGTTTTCCTTCCAGATTTTCTGCCTTTGTCTTCCATTCACCTATGAGCTGATTTTGCTTTTCTAGTTCATCAGAATACATAGCTTTTTCCTCTTGTTGGAAATGCTCTAGTACCATCTGCAGGTTGGCTAGTGATAGAGGATACTGCTTTGCCTTTTCTTGTGAGATGGAAAGCTGATGTGCAGTTTCATCCCTCTGTGTGGAGACTGCATTCAATTGTTGCTTTCATACATCATGTTCCTTTAGTAACTCCTCAAACTGATTACTACTAACACCTCCAACCTTGTCAGTTGTGTTGTTTGTCTGTAAAGCAGTCAATAAAGTTTAACATTGCTGAGTTAATGCATCTATTTTAATATCTTTTTCTTGAATAGTATATGATAAATTCTGCACAGTTTCTCTAAACATATCCTGGCCATGACTTTCAAATCTAGTGGACAATGTTTTCTTTTCATCTTGCAGTTTAATAAGGGCTGCTTCTTTGGCAACAACTATGTCCATCACTTTGTGATATTCTCTTTTTAGGTGACTATTTTCCTTAGCCGTCTCAATCAAAACAGTTAATACTTGTTCTATTTCCATGACATAGGCCTGCAGTTGCTGTTGAAGGTAAACAACATCCTGGGTGCAGGGAACTGAAGAGATTCTTGCACGAAGGGCTTGTATTTCCAGCTCTTTCTGCTGGATTATCTGAGTTAATTTAACAGCCTCATCATTGCACAGCTTTTCAATCTGTTTTATTAAAGATAAATTCTTTTCATTTAGAAGTTTAATCTCCAATTCTCCTTTTTTGATCCCTTTTACTGATCTTTTATTTGCATCTTTAGATAAATCATCCTGAACACTTCCATTTTTTATTTGAAGGCTCTGGACTTTTGTTTCTAGGAAAATATCAGAATTCTCAGTTTGAAAGCCCTGTCTTCCTTCATGCATGTCAGCTCTGACTCGTTCAAATGTTTTTTGCAAATTCTTATTGTCCCCATCTTTCTCTAAAAAGAGCTAGTTATGTGTGGTGTTCATTTCCTCATGCTGATATTTAAACTCAGCCATTTCCTTTTTCTGCTCCTGTAAAGACTGAAGTAGTTGCATCTGACTCTGGCTTTGATCTTTAATTGTCTTTTGATGATGTTTTCTTTCCTCTTGAAGATCACACTTTATTATATTCAGTGGAGACAGCTCAGATTCCAGTTCCATAATATCTAGAGTTTTGGGCTCAGCCACTGGTGTAGCTTGATTCTGCTGTTCCCTGAGTCTTTCTAGTTCTTCTTTCAGATGATTGTTTTCTTCTTTCATGGATGCAAGACTTCTGTCTTTTTCCTCTATACTTAGTAGCAAAATTTCATTTTTCCTTAAGGCCTGAATACATTCACCTAATCCCTCCTGGAGCTTGGAACTTCTTGCTTTAAGTTTTTCAATAGAAATTTCTTTCTCTTTTTGCAGTTGGGTCAATTGCTTCTGCTCTTCTAAACTAGATGATAAACTAGTTACTTTGTGATCTGTACCCATCTGCTCAATATTCCTTTTGAGTTTGGATGTTTCAAAGTCCTTCTCTTGACTGAGTTTAATTAAATGCTCATGTACCAGCTGTAAGTCCAAGCTAGTCAGGGTGAATGCATTAGACAGTTCTCCAATGGCTTGCTCATACTTGTTTGCTTCTTCCAGCAGCCTCTTTTCAGTCTGACACAATTCTGCTTCTAACCTTCCTTTTTCCTTTCTTAAAGCCTCCACAATTGCATTTTTCACTGGAGGAATCTGATTGTTACTAGCAATAGATTCGTCCAGCTGATGTCTTACATCTTCACCCGCTAAGACCAACTTTTCATTTTCCATCTTAACATCAAATGAAAGTTTCTTTAAATTTTCATTGAGCGGTTCCATTTCTGAAAATTTTTGCTTTAAGTTTCTAACTGCAGCTTCCCTTTCTTTAAGTAAAGCATCCTTAAAATTGCTGTTGCAGTTTTGCTTAAGAGATTCAGTTAACTCATTCTTGACCTTGAAAACTCCCCCTCATTTTGTGTAATAAGTTCCTTCAGGTGATCATTCTCTTTCTGAATATTTAAATTATTGTTTTGTGATTTAACTGATTTACTAAATCTTCTAATTTATCCTCAAGCTTCTACTGGGTTAAATGCATATTATGAAGGACAAGTTCACTTTGAATTAACTTTTCATTCTCTACATCTAATTCCTTAATAATGTTCATCTTATCATCTTCAATTTGTGAAACTCATTTTTTCATTATCCAAATCTTGTTTTAATTTACTGATGATTCTGTCTCCTTCAGTTTGTTTTTCTGATAGTTGGGCTTTCATTAAAATCATGTGCCTTGTGGCTTCTTATTTCTGTATTTCCAATTCTTCTAAATTATTTACCAGTATTTCCTTTTCAGCAATGTTCTGATTGAGTTCTTGTTCCTTTGTTTCCAAAGTAACTATGAATCCAAGTTCATATGTCTTGTAGCTGTAGTTTTAACAACTTCAAATTCCGTATTCAATTTTAAAAGTGATTTTTGAAGTTCTTCCTTTTCTTGACCTAGTAATGATTTCTCTTTTTCTAAAGCTTGAATATCCTTTTTAAGTTTCAATTTCCTCAATGAGGCTGTTATCCTGGTTTAAACTACTCAGTCTTATTATTTCATTTCCAGCATCTCTCAGTGCTTGTTGTAGTCTGAACACTTCTTCCATTGATGTGTACAGAAGAATTCTTTCCTTATCTGTTACAGTGTCACTTTGCTTCACAACATAAGTTGTAATATACTACATTCCAGTTTGAATCTCTCACTTTCTTCAATTATCTCTCTTTCCCAGATTTAGCAATTCTCAAAACATCTCTTTCATTTTGTGCAGAAAATAATTTTTCATTTCTGTCATTTACTCTTCTATTTTTTTGTACACTGTATTTCTTCAGTTTGGAGAATTTGAATAGAATTTTGTATCTCATGAATTTGAAAGTGCTGAGTTACTCCAATTCCTGCAAAACCTTGTTGTAACAGAATTTCAAATTCTTCAATTCGTTCTGCATATTTGCTTAATTCCTCTTGATGCTGATGACTTATTTCTGCCAATTTCTGTTGATGTGCATTTTTCAATACTGAGATTTCATGTTGACGGTCACCAATTTCCTGACTTAGGGTATGTTTAAGCTCCTTGATAGTATTTTGCAGTTTGCAGATTTCACTTTAATCAGAACAATTTGTTCCTTGTGTCAGAGCAATATGCCTCCAATGGCCTACTTCAGACTCAAGTCTTGAAACTTCATTTGACAGTCTGTTTATTTCTTGTTGTGGCCAAATTATGTCACCAAAGTCCATGTCATCACTGTGATAAGCTGAAACATGATCACTCATACCATAACTGAATGAAGGCGATGCAGTCATTGCTGATATACAGCCAGCTCGTTAGTGGACTGGCTTAGTGGGTGACTGCAGCTTCTGCACCTGATCCTGTAGAGTCATCCATCCTGCTTTAAGATGGCTGATCTCTATGTCTTTCTGCTGTAATTGATTTTGGTAACTTGTAGATTGCTACTTTACTTGAAGCTCTGATGCTTCAAGCTTCTCTTCTAGATCTGTACAATATTTAAGTCTCTCATTCTCCAATCTTAAGATTGAATAAATGGCTTCAATTTCCTCTCTCCTAGAGTTAGGTAATGCTGCTCCCACATTCTCCATGCCCTGCAACAGCTTACCTTTTTTAAAGTTTGACTTCTGTCCAATGAGGGAAGACAGGCTGTCCCTCACTTGACCCAGAGATTGGCCCAAGCTGGAGCCGAGGCCACCAAGCCAGGACGTCATGACTGTGAGTCAAAGAACTACATGGTCCACTATGAGAAAAGTGTCCAATGTGCTCAGAAGGTCCCACCAAGTGTCCTGAACTGCTGTCTTGACTGAACTAGTCTGAATCTAAACACTCAGGATTCCATAACACAGTGAAGGGTTGCTAGGCAACACAAGCTTCAGGGGCACCCACCAAACTCTCCCACTCTCCCCAGAAACAGAGAGGCCTGACCTGGGACTTGACCACAGGCCTCCACCAGTGACAGTCAACCCCACGAAGCCTCTGCTTATTCCTATGACTTCCCACCATCCAAGCGGGCTGCTCCTTCCACTGCTCTAATGGTTTCCCCAGTTTCATGGACAACCCTTGCCTACTCAACACTGGTGCAGGGAAACCTGCCTGAAAGTGGCAATGGATTATTGGAGTCTAATTTTATGCCAGTTGATATTTAGGTTGTTTTTTTTTGTATATTTTAACCTGTCTGGGACCACAGATATGCTTGGTACTTATTTCTCATAGAACAATATTTAATTTTTTGATTCTAAAAATAAATAATTATATTTTTATAATTATTACAATTATAAACAATTCAGAAAGCAGAAAATAAAAAGTAGAAAAACTGAATTCTTTTCTTATTTGTAAAATATACATTTGATTCTCAATTGCTAGAAATGCACAGTCTCAGGCCACACCGCAGACCAAGTGATTCATAATCAACATTTTAAAAACATCCCTGGGTCTTATGCTCATTCAAATGTGAGAAATGCTGATGTACAAAAATTGTAAGGATTTTACAGTGCAATATTTTAATTATGATATTTATCTAACATCTTATTTTAATTCAAGTGTTAGACTCTTTGCCCAATGCTTCATATGCACTTTCTCATTTTATTCTTGCCACAGTCAATTCTAGTTCTCTTGCCTTTCCTTAGGAATTTTAAAATAAACTAGTCAGTTTCTACAAAAATAGTGCAAATTTAAATGCAGCAGTTAAATTAATCAGAATAGATTAATTCTGAGTAAAATGACATAAAATCAAGACTTCTGACCTATGAAAAAGGTATATCTCTCTATGAAACAAGGTACTCTTGATATTTTTTCATTTTGGTAGTCTTTTATTTCTCATAGAAATACTTTAGAGTTTCTAATTTTAAAAAATCTTTCCATTAGCGATTTGTGGGTTTACAGAACAATCATACATAAAACGAAGGATTCCCAAACTCCACCTCATCACAAACACCTTGCATTGGTGTGGAATGTTTTTTACAAGTGATGATAGTACTTTTTTGTAATTGTGCTATTTTTTAAACAGTTGCTAGCTTCATTACAATTAAGGAAAATTCTTAAAATAGTACATGTCTCCCAATGAATCAGACCTAGACACGATTATAGACATGGACTTCAGCCCTTATTTTTTTTGAGACATTGGTGTAATGCTTCATGATATTGCATTGACATATACAAGCCATTAAACAGTTTGTGAAAACCTAAAAAATTATGTGGTGCAAAATGTAACACATAATGTAAACTATAGCCCACACTTAGTAACAGTGCTTCAATATGCGTTCATTAATTTTAACAAATGTACCACTCTAATGAAAGATGTTAATTGGGAAAAATGTGGCAGGGGGCAGATTGGGGTATATGGGAATCCCCCATATTTTTTTTCTTTTATTTCCCCCCATATTTTTGGTGTAACGTTTATGTAATCTAAAGCATCTTTAAAAATGAAGAAAATAATAATACTATTAACTATTCGATATTCTTATGCTTGTACCAATGACTACAGTCCAGTATCTACAATAAGGTTCACTTATTTTCCTATGTCTTATCGTTTCATTTTTATTCTAGTAATATATATAACCTGCTGTGTACATTTTTAACAACAATTATCTATATAATTCAGTGCTGTTAATTACACACAAAGAAGGTGCTGCCATCACCACCATGCATTTCCAAACCTTTACAATCAACCTAAAGGGAAATTCTATACAAATTAAGCACCTACTCCTCCTTCATTTTATATTATGGTGTGATATTGTGGTCATCTTTCATTCTTTTGCTTAAGCATAGCCATTTCTCCCAGAAGCAATTTTGGAGAGACTATTCTTTCCTAATAAAGTGGACTTGGCAAACTTGTAAAATAATATCAATTGTCAATAGATATGAGGGTCTTTTGCTGAATTTTCTATCCATTCCATTGCTCAGTACATCTATTGTTGTGAGAGTTTTATGCTATTTTGATCACTGTAACTTTGTAATAAGCTATAAATCAAGATATTGGAGTCATCAAACTTATAGTTTTTTTCTATTTGGGGGCTCTTGTCTTTCCAAATAATTTTGATAATTAGTATTTTCTATTTATGCAAAATAGGGTGTTGAAATTTTGATTGATTTTGCATTGTATGTGCAAATAATTTGGGGTGGAAATGAAAGCCAATTAATGAAAATGGAATGTCCTTCTATTTCTATAGGTTTGCTTTCATTTCTTTTCACCAGGTTTTGTAGTTTTCTGTGCAGAAGTACTTTGCATGTTTGGCTAAATTTATTCCTAGATATTTGATTGTTTTAATTCCTCTTGAAAATGAATTTTTTCTTGCTTTTCTTGTCAGATTGTTCATTGTTAGTGAATAGAAACACTGCAGAATTCTGAATGTTGGTATTGTATCCCACTGCTTTGCTGAAATCATTTAATTGTTCTGTTAACTGTGTTGTAGATATTTCACGTCTTTCTCTATATAGGATCTTGTCATCTGCAACTAGTTACAATTTTATTTCTTCCTTTCCTAGGTGGATGCATTTTATTTATTTTTTTCTTGCCCAAATTTTCTGCTTAGAACCTCTAGTACAAAGCTGAATAGCAGTCATGAACAGTGGGTATCCTTGCTTTATTCTATAACTTAGAGGGAAAACTTTCAGTCTTTCATCATTGAGTATGATGTTAGCTGTGGTTTTTCGTGATACATGTATGCCCTTTATCATGTTGAAGAAGTTGCTTTCTATTCCTCCTATCCTAGGTATTTTTATCAAGAAAGTATGCTGGAGTTTTTCAAATGTCTTTTCTGTGTCAATTGAGAAAAGTTTGTGTTTTTGCCCTTCATTTTGTAAATGTAGTTATTGCATTAATTGATTTTCTTTTACTGAACCATCTTTGCATACCTGGGATAAAACCCAATTGATAATGGTGTGTAAGTTTTTCTGTGCAAGTATTTTGTTGAAGACTTTTCCATCTCTATTCATAAGAGAAATTGACCTTATAATAAAGTAGTGTCCTGTTTTTGCTTTCTAGTCCCTGTTCTTGCTTTCTGCCTCCTGGTTTTGCCTTCTTCCCCTGCCTGGAACAACACACAAGTAAAACCTGGGCATTTGTAATCTGTAATGAGGAGTTGAGGTCTGTAAATCAGCCCTCTTTATCACACTTCAGCCCCTTCCTCTCTACCTGTGACCCATGATCTGTTATTTTCTCCGATTTCTCTTCCCTCCTTTCCTTAATAAATTACTGGTCTAACTAAAATACTAATACTAATACTAATACTAATACTAATACTAATACTAATAATAAAGTTAGTGCCTCAGGTGTCATGCTTTGTCTTTAATGTGCACACTGGAGCTGTGTTCAATGTGAAACATGAAATTTTAATTAAACTTTTCTTCTTATTATTCATGCACAATATTATTTTGTCATTCAGATACTACTGACAGGGTGTAATGGGTGTAAAAAAATAGTGCTGCTAGGATAAAAAAAAATGATTAATCTGCCTTTGGTAAATTAACCAAGGATACTTAATGGTCTCTAAATCTACACGGTCTGAAGTCTAACTAACAACATTGCTACAAATTCCTCTGTATTACCTTCATTGGCTTGACATTTTGAGAAACTTGCTATACGTTTTCATAACTGCATTTGTCAGAAAAATAGTTTATAAATGAGTGGTATGTTAAGAGTGGATTTTTCAAAAGAAATTTTCTTTCATAAATAATTCCATCATATCCACAGGTCCCACCCACATATGAGGAAGTGTCCAAGGCCATGAGTCATTGGGGAGCATCTTAGAATTCGGTCTACCACAGCCCTCATCACTGAAGAATACATTCTCCACTATAAACCTTTCTTCTCTTTTTCACCATTGCTCTGAATAGTCTTTCCTCTTCAGAGATTTACACTCTTCCATTGTTAAATTTAAATAAATAATTAATAACTAGCGTCTAGTTTTAAACTTTTATAGTGTTAAGTTCCAGTTTATAACCTCTGGTTAGAATAATTGTCTACACATAAGTCAATACAAATCTCAGTACTTATCTGCATTGAAGTCAACTTTCTAATTGAAATAAGCTTTTAGGAGATAGTGGAGGGATTGCACTACTAAGGATATGAAGAGTCAAAGGAACAATTCTACCTTCAATGATTTTGTAGCCAAGTAGGAATCCTAAATTGAGACTAAGCAATTAATATACTTGACAAGAAAATACTTGAGACAAAGTAAAATTTGTAACATGGGAGAAAGTATAGTAATATTATATACACATATTAAATGAAGAAGGTTTTCACTAATTTTGAACCTCAGCTTGGATCGACACTTCTCAGACTCTATATGGCAACATTTACCAGAAGGTAATGATGTTAATAATGTTGAATATTTAAAATTTACCAAGCAAAGACACAATTTTCAAAGAAAATCTGTGTCAAAATAACCATGGTTAGGTAGGCAAACATTGTCTTCATCTTTCAGTGAGGAAGCAAAAATTGTAGGCATACTCAGTGTCCCTCAGCTAGTAAGCTGTAGACCCAGAACAAGAATCCAGAAATTGACTATTTTCCATGTGGGTTTTATTATTATTTCATAATGTAAAATGGCTTATGTATTAAAAAAGATAGAGTTCCTAAACTGAGATAAGTTAGTAAGTCATAAAAAATTCCAAAGGATAACCAAAGGTAGCTAATGATAGAATATACATATATCTTGAGAAGTATTTAGGCAATATTGATTTCCATATTTCCTCAAAAATGGATATTTGTAGCATTTCTATA
>JAQZBX010080909.1:0-13753 GCA_029593785.1 Cabassous unicinctus | reverse complement strand
GTCACAGCAAAGTCACACATGGAATACTAGAGACTCCCACATACCCAACCTCCCTCCCACTTCCCAACCCATATTAAAACCTTTTTTTTATGAATGTTAGCATTGTTATGACTGTTATACAGATAGTGAAATATAGCAACTAAACATTGTCAAAGGTTTACAATATAGCTTACAATTTAGATGGTACAGTTTAATAATTTTTTATGATATTTACCATGTCCTGTGTCCCTTACTGTAAGGTAATGAAAAACCTTTCCCATGACCATTAAATAGCCCATTTGATCTTTCTGTTCCTTTCTCCCCATCCCCCTGGGGCATATGACACTCCCCTGTCTTGACTCATG
This sequence comes from Cabassous unicinctus, assembly GCA_029593785.1. NCBI lineage: Eukaryota > Metazoa > Chordata > Mammalia > Cingulata > Chlamyphoridae > Cabassous > Cabassous unicinctus. Next base: position 13,409 of record JAQZBX010080909.1, on the reverse strand, counting down.
GAATGAGAAGATTCGTAGTTACATGCCCTGGGTATTCTAATCTGCCCTTCCTAATCTATCCACCTGTCAAGCCTGCACCACCAACCCAGTAATCTCACTATCCATCTTTCCTATCCTTCAATATGCAACTATATTCTATAACTTTACCATAGATTATGTCCCTATGGGGGATGGCTCACAACCTACTCTTCTCTTTCTCTCCCTCGTTAACATATCTTTCAGAAAATGGTTTTCAGAGACTGCTCAATTTCCTCAATTCAAATCAGTGAGGTCATATACTGTTCATTCTTCAATACCTGGCTTGCTTCAGTCAACATAAAGTCTTCAAGATTCACCCATGTTATTCTGTGTGTTAGCACTTTATTCCTTCTTACAGCTGAGTAATATTCCATTGTATGTGTGTACCACATTTTGCTTATCCATTCATCTGTTGATGGGCACAGGGGCTGATTCCAACTTTTGGCAATGGTGAACAATGCCACTATGAACATTGGTGTGCTTTGCTTTAACTTATCCTATCTTTAAACTTGCCCAGCTGAAGTTATCAAAATCTTGCCAGGGACTCACAACTGGGGCACAGACTTTCTCCCAGTGGTGGGATAAAGAGAGCTCTAAAAGCAGTTTTTGATCATGTAATTTCCACACCAGCCAGAAGATGGAGATCACTGGTGAATCTTTTCTCTGAGGTGTATGTCTTTTGGTTTTCCTTTGTTTTCTTCTGGCCAGACCCAAGACTCAAAATGGGCTCTGCTGGCTGAATTCACTGAAAAAAAGCTGCCCGACTCCCTGTCTCTTTTCCTTGTAACAGCTCACAGTGAGGAAGATGAATATTACTCTCTCAGCTGCAGTGTGCCAGGGGTTTTACACTCACTGAATATCTCAGGAATGGAGGAGGGGAGCCCTTCCTGATGGCTGGAAGGTTTAGTAACTCACAGTTTGTTTTTTCAGCTTCTTCGTCTATCTAACCCTCACTTTCTTGGGAGTTGTGAAGCACTGTCCTGGCCTGCTGACACCCAAAGCAGGTCCATTGAGCAGCTTTTGGCTCTTTCTCCCTTTCTTTTTGTGAGAGCTGAGCTTTATCTGTCTAATCTGATGCCATCTTCCCACAATCTTCTAGTATTATCTGTTTTCTTGTTTTTTAATAGAAGAAATGCCTGCATATTGCTATTCTGAAAGGAATTTTGTATTAAAGGGAATAAAAAGGATGTTATGGAATCTTAATACTGTTACCATTCTGTTTTTACCACTATTAACTAGGCAATGTGATTTAATAAATGAGAGTCATCCAACTCTGTTCTTCTTTTTTAAGATGTTTCTGGCTATTTGGGGCCCCTTACTCTTCCAAATGAATGTGAAAATGGTGTTTTCCATTTCATTAAAAAACGCCTGTGGAACTTTTACTGGGATTGCATTGAATCTGTGTATCAATTTGGGTAGAATTGACACATTAATGATATTTATTCTTCCAATCCATGTGCTTCCATTTATTTAGGTCTTTTAAAATTTCTTTCAGCAATGCATTGTAGTTTTCTGAATACAAGTGCTTTACAAGGGGTTTCTTGTTCCTTTGACTAGGCCCTATATTCCTGTTTCTTTTTATGGTTTTTAATCTTTTTCTGTTGTCTTGGCATCTGGCTTACTAGATGTAATTTTTATGGGCACAGTTTCTCACTTTAGTTTAGGGCTTTCTTTCTCCCTTGCTGGTTTCTAGTAGAATGTAGTTGGTACTGTAAGCTCTCAAAGCTAATGCTACCTGCATTGCCCCAGGAACTGATGAAGCTTCTCCCACCTTTATCCTCTGCCAGGGGAAGAAACAGAGCTGCAGCTATTTGTAGTAATCCAGGCTGTGAAGACCAAGATTACCTATAGTTGCCTTGATAAACTGATGAAATTTCACACCCTTTCCCCCCTGTCTGGAGCTGGGATGGAGCTGCAGTGGTGGGCAGTAAACTAAGCTAGCCATGTGGGTCAAAACTTGTCAATTACCCTGGTAGGCTGATGTAGCACTGATTCCCCTTCTCCCCTGCCAGTGGTGGGAATAGCCCTCCAGAATTCCCAACATTTTAATTTGTGTAAGCTAAAAGCCCCTACAGTTGCTCAGAGAGGCTGAGGAACACAGCTCCTTTCCTTCATATTGGGGGTTGAGGTGGAGCCACAGGCACCCAATAGTCCAGCCCATGCTGGCCAATTATGCCTGCTATTGCCCAGAGAGGCTGAGGAAACAGCAGGCCTCTCCTATCCTATTGTGGGGTGGGAATGGAATTGAAGGCACTCAACAAATCTGTGCAGGCCAAAAGCACCTGCAGTTGCCCAGAGAGACTGAGGAAACACAGCTCCCCTCTTATCATATTGGGGTGCAGGGATGGAGCCCCAGTTGTCCTACTATTCTGTCTGTGTCAGCTGAAAGCACCTGAAGTTGCCTGGAGAGACTGGTGCAGGTCTCCCCAGATTCCTAGTTGCTGCAGGTATGTTTGGAGCTTAGGCCAGATCTGCAATCCAATATAGGGGGAAAGAAGCCAGTCCCTACCTTCCCTGTGACTTTCAATTAGTCCTGCTTCCCTTCATGATGGGAAGAAAGTTAAAATGGTGGCTACCAGCCTCTTTCAAATGTAGGCATGTTCAAACTTCAGCTGTTCTTAGAATTATACTTTAGCCATGTGAATTTACTAACCAGTAGCTGAAGTCAGTGCCTGACCATCTTCTCTTCCTCCATTTTGGGGAAATGGAGCTTCCAACTCCAGCCACAGAAAGCTCCCGAGGCAGTTTGCACTGCCATTGGTGGATTGGCACTGGCCTCCGTGGTGTGTTGTGCTCTACTCTTGAATCCTCACTGCAGATGGGCAGTCTCCTCCTTCCATTCTTTCAAGGATGTTGCAGAATGTGCCTTTGGTCTCCTGGGCCCCCCAAAAAGGTGCTTTAGATAGATCTGGGTGGTTAATAACTGTCCTGTAAAGCTGATTCTTAGAGTACCTTACTCTGCTATCATCTTGCCATTCTTCTCTTGCTTAGCATATTCTTGTAAATGTTTGATCATTCTCGAAATCAATAATTCCCAAATCAAAATTCTAAGCCCTCAGTCTGTCATACACTAGGTTTTATCCTATTCTTCCATTGAATTTGCTGTTGCGAATGTAATCAATAATCCTTTAATTTGTCCTTCGGTCCTATGAAGTTAAGTACTGCAATGATTTAGAATAAGGTACACATGAGACATCTTTTCTCTTTTAAAACTTGTTTCTCTTCTTGATAATTGATTTCCTTCACAGGATCACTCTTTATGCAAATAAGATAAGATGGAGGGAGAAATTAAGAAAAAGGGGTGAAAGGAAGAGAAGATGGAGGAGGTTTAAAAGAAAGAAAGGGAAACAAAGAGAGAAGGTTTAGAAAGAAAAGAAGTAGGAGGAGAAATAATTCACTAGACAATTCAAGATTTTGCCAAATTCATCAATTATGTAAAATAAATCAATGCAAAACTATGATACTGTTAATAGATTTACTTTTTCCCCCTATAAAACCATGCACATGATAAACATTTTTGCTGTATCTCAACATAAATTCTCTTGGTACCTTAAATCAGATGAAGTTTTCCCTTCAGAATTTATTTTAAACTTTGTGCATCTAGGGAGTTGTGGAGATAAAGCTTATGACTATAAAATGCAAACAAAAAGCTGAAAACATGCAAGGGATTCAGTTTAATTAAAAGTGGGCTTTATAAATGAAAAATAAGTAAATTCCAGATTCTATATATGACTGTAGCTGTAATTAGAATGAAAAGGCAAATCAGCCAATGCAGAATTCTGGTCATCTCTTTTTGGCATAAATGGAATTAAGTTTCAATTTCCAAGTTTTCTTTTAATATGGTTTCTTTATTTCTTGTATCATGCAAAGAAATAATAATGTATTGAGGTCTTCAGATTCAACAAAATGCAGATGATAGTCATTCAGGAGAGATAGAGAACTAGTGTTAAGGAGAGTGCTGATTTTTTTTTAAGTGTCTTTCTCACTGGGAGCTCATGATTTCATGAACCCATGGCCAGAGAAGCACTGTATGGTGCTTTGGACCTCCATAGAAGTAATGATCAACCTATTGATTCATAGGTGATGTTAAAATGCAAGGGAGAATGAGAGTACACAGATAGAACACTTACATTAAATTATTGCTTGATTTTTGAAAAGTAAGTCCCTGCTTACAGTATCTTATGTTATTGACAAATGTATGCTATCTTAACAAAGTTAAAATTTTTTAGATTTTAATCTGGTAATATAGTCAATATCTTCATTAAACAAAGATTTAATGAACACTTTCTATTTGAAAATTTTATAAGCCCAGTCAAAATTTCAAAATATATAAAACTTTCATTTTACTATGAATAAATTTAAGGCTTCATTAAGGAGGACTATACAGCTTTCTGTTTTGTTGAAAGACAAATATGTGCCACAGTACAAGTGAAAGCATAATATTATAAGATTATAGATGACTTAACAGCAAATTCCACCTGATGGAAGGATAGAACAAATCTTGGAGGGCATGACAATTCAGTTAGACTGTGAATTCCTGCATTGACAGATAGCAATATAGTAAACATTGAGGAAGGGAGTGGAGGATGCACTGCTGGCAAACATTTGGACAATTTTTGATAGACATCCATCTGTGCTAGAACCAGAATAGAAGTTGGCTGAAAGTTTTATTTTCAGAGCAGATTCCATTCTCAGTCAAGACCATGTTTTTGTGAAATGAAGGAGTGAGAACAGAAACCAGAGAAATAAGGTGGGAGTTTTAAAAGAGTTCATGTAACTCTTGTAAAACTGGAATAAAAAGAGATGGGAATGAAGCAGGAAACTCTATCAAAGTCATCACCCTGGTTCTATGTGACTGAGTATATTTGGGGGATGAGGTACAATGAGAAGATAAAGATGTGTCCAAAATATTTGAGTAATTTAATTCATTCTATTATCAAGTCATGAACCAAAATAAGAAATAGACTCATTCAGTCATTCAACAAATATTAACTCATACCCATTTTGTCCTAGGGTTTCTGGAGAATTTAAGGTTGAATTTGTATATTTTCATATATATACAGGATATATGGAGTTAATATTTTTGCGTTATAAGAATCTATGGTATGTTTATCATTATCACAGATGTCTGGAGCTGTGTGAAATATCTTTAACCATTTCACATACACACATATGTGGGAAATAACTTCCACCTGTAAAAGTGAAGCCCTTACTAAATTACCCATGTATGGTGGCATTTTTCAGTATATAAAGAATGAAACAATGTAGGAAATGGGAGAGATCCCAAGGCACATATTCTGATTTTATAATATCTGGGATCAACTCTGGACCTAATTCTATAATTATTACAAAGAAAATTATCTGCAGTCTAACACTATTTTGTTTTTGTTTTGTTTTATTTTTTTGTTGCTCTTTTTGCAATTACACAATTTGTTGGAAAGCTGTAAAAGGAAAAACATTTATAGTATCACCACAGTAAAGTTGAAAACATAGAGTATGATTTAGGGACCTAGAAGTACACAATAATGAAGAATTAAATGTTAAATTACTAAAATTATAATGATTCCTTTAGCCATGTCCACAACTAGAAATGGCTTCTAGGCAATTTGGGCATGCTAGCTAAGAATGAGGACATACTACTATAATCTGGAATGCCAGTTGATATCTGTGATAACTCTTTGGGGAACTGCATCATTGGGCATACTGGTTAATGTTAGCAATCCTTGCTATGTGATAACAGGTTGCTCTTGAAATATGTCATTTTAAATAGCCCCACTCTAGAAGCTTATATTTTATCTGTTCTCCACAGGTGGAAGAGAGCCAAAAAGAAAATATCTCCACTACTACTTTGTGACCTTGCTGGGATTTGGGAACCTTGGAGAAGTTGGGATTATTTATTTCTCTTTATGTGGTCACACTGTTTGGTAACCTGCTGTTCATACTTACTGTCCAGACAAGCCCACATATTCATATTCTAATGTATTTTTTCCTGTCCCATTTACCATGTGTGGGTATCAGATACACAAGCAGCATTACCCCACCAACTTCTTTAGTAGGTCTTGACTGGCAGTGTCACAATCTCCTTTACAACCTGTTTGGTAAAAACTTATGGTATTGGTGCCCTGCTCACTATAGAGTGTTTCTTCCTGGCTGTTAGGTCTTATAATCACTATTTGGCCATCTGTTAGCCCCTGAGATATGCATTACTTATGAACAGCAGGACCTGTGTGAAATTGGCAGTTGGGTAATGGATTGGTGGTTTTCTCTTCATGGGGACTGTGTTAATTTTGCTTACCATATTGACTTTCTGTGGTCCTCATGTCATTGACCATTTCTTCTGTGACTTCTTCCCACTGGTGAAGCCCCCCTTCACTGACACTGCAATGATGGAGAAATTGGCCTTTGCTTCATCATTTCTATCTCCCTTCGTCTGGATGGACCTTATTATCTTATTCTTTTATTCTTGCTTCCATTTTAAGGATTTCTTCCTCTATAGGGAAGTACAGAGCCTTTTCTACATGTTCATCCCACTTGAATATTGTGAGTGTGTTTTATGGTACCATGGTTATGGTGTACATGACACCAGCAACATATACAACACTCAATCTGAACAAGATTTCCCCACTTCTTTACACTGTGTTCACACCTCTTCTTAATACTTTAGTTTATGGTTTGCAAAATGAAAATGTGCAAAATATTCTAAAGAAAGGAACAAAACACCATTGTTCATGGGACAAGCAGGATTAAGAAAGAGTGTGGTTGAGGCAGGAGTTGAGGCAGAATTTGCATTTTATGGGATTTCCATTGAAAGAGTATAGTTCAGGGGACTATATATAGTTAAGAGTATAGTGTCTTCCTACCACATGGGAGGTCCTGGTTTGGTTCCCAGTGCCTCCTAAGGAATATGAGCAAGACAGTGACCTGACCCAAGGGGCTGGCATGGCAAGCTGACACAACAAGCGGATGCAAAAGATGACCCAATGAGATGAAGCAACAATGAGACACAACAAGGAGACACAATGAGAGACACAACAAGCATGGAGCAGATGTGGCTCAAGCAACTGAGTGCTTCCATACCACATGGGAGTTCCCAGGTTTAGTTCTCAGTGCCTCCTAAAAAGAAGATGAGCAGACACAGAGAGCACACAATGAACAGCCACAGAGAGCAGACAGCAAGTACAAACAATGGAGGGGGGGAATAATTTAAAAAATATAGTACAGTTCAGTTACAGTCAATAAATTCTTAGTAATCATTTAGATTATATGGTCAATAAATAAAACATCAAAATAACATTTATTAACTTTGTATGTAAATGGATAGTAACTCTATATCAATTGATAGAATAGTAAATGCAGTAGAACCATGATATTTAAAGAAGTTTTTGTCTGTCCATATGTTACCATATCCTCACAATAATAACAGAAGGCAATGGATATCCTATACTAGTTATAATCAAAAGCAGATAATTTTTAGTATTACAGTGACCTTGGTCAACATGGAAATTTCTACACCCAAATTTGGCTTTAAATTGCTTGATAGCAGCTTTTATATAATTTTTTAAAATTAAAGTTTATCATAAATACATGAACATCCATAAACTATAAGTGCATAGTTTAAGTTGGGAACTTAAAAAAACAAACATGCATATCATCAAGCAGGGCTCCCATATATTACCCCACCACTAACACCTTGCATTGTTGTGAAACAATTTTTATAATCTATGAAAGGGCATCGTCAAAACATTAATAGTAACTATAATCACTTTCTTTCATTTGTTGTACTTTTCCCTCAACCCAGTAGGTTAATGACACCCTGTATTAGTATTAAATACTTGTTATAGTTCATTGGAGAATGTTCTCATATTTGTTCTGTTAACCACAGTCTGTCATCCACCTTTCTTAAAAAAGGTTTTACCTTTTCAAGAAAGTTCATAGACAGCTCAGTCAATGGGAGAAAATATTTTGAAACCATATATCCAATAAGGGTTTGATATCCATTTTATGTAAAGGGATCATACATCCCAACAATAAAAAGACAAGAAACCCAATTTAAAAACTGGGCCAAAGACTTGAATAAACATTTCTCCAAAGAGGAAATGCAAATGGACAAAAAGCACATGAAAAAATGTTTAACAGCATTAGCTATTAGGGAAATGCAGATAAAAACTACACTGAGATATTTCACACCCTATAGAATGGTCATTGTTACAAAAATGGAAATCTTTAAGTTGATGGTAGTTTATTTACTTATATTTTTTTCACTAATTCATAATTTTAGAGAACTTCACTAGAAATAAACCCAAATGTTTGATCAAACTGTATATTACAGATAATAAAGATAATTAAAAGTAAAATTAGGAGACTGGTTTATATTATTTAACAAGACAAATTGTTTTATGAATTTACTTTGTACTTTGCACAAAATGGTAAGATAAGCAACACATTTTAACACTGCTTATATAGTAGCTGTATTAATGAAAATAATTATCACATAATTTAATACAATCTGAAGAAGAAAAGAAAAACTACAGCAAACACAATCTTGCAGATGGAATTGAATTTGGGTATTTATACTTAGGTTATCAAGACATATTAAGTAATTACATTAATTAAGAGAGTAGGATATTTGAATCAGTAATAAAAAATTGGAAAAATTAACCTCTAGAAATAAATATGCACATACATAGACATTTATCACAAAAATAAAACAAATTCCATGGGGAGTAAATTAATCAGTTTTCTGGGAAACAGAATTAACAGGATATATATCTACTTAAATTAAGTGATTTAAATAGGATTTGTCTAATGCAAATGTAGGCATTGGCATGTTCAAATTTTGTAGGGAGAGAACAAACTGGATGCTCTGATGCAGTGAAGTTGACTTCCTCAGTAGATTCTGCATATGATTGAGTGTTGATTGTGTCAGATTTTACTTTCTGTACCTGATTATTGCTATAATCATTATGTATACCACTACACATGCCATTATTGGGAAGTAAACATGGGGATTTTCTAAATCCAAACATATTACAAAATTTGCCCCTTGCTATTCCTAATTATTTTCTCAGCTGAAACAGACAAAGTCAGCTCATATTAAGGATAGACTTTTTTGTCCACAGGGATGAAGGACTCAGTGGGACTATTATGCTATTAATAAATTGGCTACATTATCAAGTCCAGTTGTTTGCTCAAACACTACATGACTTGCTACTGTGAAGGTGTTTTGAGATGGGATTTGCTTCAACAATCATTCAATTTCAACCAGGAGCAATGAAAGAAGATTGAATTTAGCAATTTGGGTAATCTCTTAATCCAATCAGTTGGAGGTCTTAGTGAGAACCGAGTGCTTTAGAGGTCAGAAAAAGTTCAGCCTCAATTTCAACATTGGCTCTTGCCCAAATTAACAGCAAGCCAGTTTTCTGATAGTTTTCAGACTAAAGTCTTCTACATCACTTTTCATACAGATTGCAGCCTTCAGCTTGTCCTTAGAAGTTCATATTTGTCAACATCTATGTGTGCATGAGATAACGCCTTATAATAAATATTGTTGATTCTATTTCTCTGAAGCACCCTGACTAATATAAGAAGGCAAGCAAAGTACAGTTATTTCAGACTTTAAAAAAAGAAAGAATTTATTCCCAGCACACTCACTGTAAAATAATGGCTAAAAGAATTTCTTCCCACAGAAGGAAAATGATACCTAAAAGAAATTTTGGAATATCAGCAATGAAGGAAATTCATCAGAAATATTACATCTGTGTAAATAGATTATCTTCCTTGAGATCTTTAAAAATTTTGTATATTAAAATGCAAAAATAGGAATTGTCCAGTGGGGTTTGTAATAGCTTAGGACATTTAAAACATAGAGAGGGAAAGGTAAATTGACTTTGTGCTGGTCAAATTTCTGTATTCAAAGTAAAATGGTATAATAGTGATTTTAATTTGATTGTGAGAATTAATGTATATAGTTGTGGTTACAAAACTTCTATAAATGCTCCACCAAAGATTTTATGCCTAAGCCTCCAGATTGTGTTAACATATTGAGATACCCCTCTGATAATTATGTTATATGGCACAACTGACCTTAAAATACAAATATCATTTTGAATTAACTGGTGCCTTCCATGTAGTAACATGAGCCCATAAATGCATAGAGCTTTCTCTGGCTGGTGGAAGAAGAGGAAGTAAAAGATCTATAAAATGTGAGAAAAACTCAACACAACATTGCTGGTTTTGAAGATACAGGTGTCCATTTGATAAAGAATGCAGGTGACTTTAAGGAGTAGAGAGAGATCCTGACTGACAACCTGAAAGGAAATTAAGACTGCAGCCTAAAACTGCAAGATACTGGATTCTGACAACAACTTGAATAAAGTTTGAATTAGATTATTTCCTTGAATTTTCAGCACAAAACATTATTGTGCAGACACCTTGATTTTTCTCTTCTGAAATTATGAACAGAAAGTTCAGCCACACCATGCTTATACTTTTGACTCATAAAAATTATCATATAAAAATATGCTTTGGTTTAATTCACTGTTTGTTGTATTTTAAATAGAGAAATAGAATTGTAGATTAATAATCCTTAGAACATCTTATAAAATTATAGAAAAAATATACAAAATATATTATCAGAAAAATAGTAGACACAGGAAAATGTAGTATTAAAAGAGGTTCAAATTAGGAAAAAGAAGGAATGAAATAGGAATCACAAGTAAACACCAGTGGAACAAATACCTTAAAACCAATAGCAAGATGGTTTATTAAAATCAAACATTCCAATAATGAGTACATGGTATTTTGATGAATTAAAACACAGATATTATCAAAATAGACTTAAAATGTCCCAACTAAATATTGTAAAGAAGTTAAAATATGTATCATGCAAACAGTAAGAAAAAGACAACTTATGTGACTCTATCAATATCTGGCAAATTAAATGCTAAAATAAGGGAAATTACCACAGATAAAACAGCATACTAAATAATCTTGAAAAAGTTGAATAACAAGAAAGTATAAAAATCTTTCTTATGTTGACATCTAATAACAGCTTCAGAACACATAAAATAATCACTGACAGAACTGAAAGGCAGAATAGAGAAATCATCAATTTCACTTGGGGAGTTTATCACCTCCTCACTTAGTTATCAATAGAATTATTAAATTGTAAACAATTGTTTTAGCTTGGTAGGCTGTTGAAAAGCAATATACCAGAAATGGGTTAGCTTTTACAATGGTGATCCATTTGTTTGCAAGCTTACAGTTCTGAGGCCCTGAAAATGCCCAAAGCAAGGCATAATCAGTTGATGCTTTCTCTCCAAAGGCCAGCTTTCAGCGATACTCACAAGGCACATTGCATCAACTGCTGGCCTCTCCTTTCTCATCCAATTTTCCTTATTACAACTTCTGTCTTCCTCTGCTTTTCACTCCCAGCTTCTCTGTATTTCTTTCCATATTCTTCCCATTTATAAAGGACTCCAGTAACAAGATTAATACCCACCCATTCTAGCCTTGCTAGAATGAAGTAGCGTAACAAAGAGGACACACCTACAACAGATCTCCATCCACAAGAAAGGAATAGCTTTAAGAACATGATCTTCTGGTCCTCATAAAATCTGACACTACTACAAATATCAACAATATAGAACCTTTAAAATTTATTAACCATTCCATCCATCAATTTTGTAATAATTATTTTTTAAGTGAGAATGGAACATTCATCTAAATAGATCATCTGTCTAACAAAATAAACCTTCACAAATGTAAAAAAAATCAAATCATACAATGTATATTCCTGTACCAAAATGGAAGTAATAACATATGAATAACAGAAAAAAAAATCCAGATACAAGAGAATTAAGCAAAAAATTTCTAAAGAATGCTTCAAAGAGGAAGTATCAAGGGAAATTAGAAAATCCTTATAATGAACAAAAATGAAAAGAAAACATATTAAGATTGCTTTCATGTATGTAAATCAATGCTTAGTGGAAAATGAATACTATTAAAAGTATATAATAGAATATAAGGAATGTTTCATACTCATGATATAGATGTCCACTGAAAAGGATAAACATGTGTCATATATAAATTACTAATGTTGGGAATGAAACAGTCAGATATTTAAAGAAGGAGGAAGACCATTACACCAGGCCCTTAATACTGATGGTTGTACTTATAAACCCTGTTTTTGTGAAACTTAGCCTATTATTATATGTTGCCTAAAAGTTATTTCCTGAAAGCCTCCTTGTTGCTTTCTCTAAGTCAACCTCAGCATACAAATGCACTACCATCCCCCAGCATGGGACATGATTCTGGGGGATGAGCCTCTCTGGCACTGAGGGATTATTACCAAGGGCCAACTAGTGATGCCTTTAGAAAAAGACCTTGACCCAAATGGGGAAATATTGAATACAAATGAGTTTTTATGGCTAAGAGATTTCAAAGTGAGTTGGGAGGTCATTCTAGAGGTTACACTATGCATGTCTCAGGAGGATCTCATTGGTTGCCACATTAAACAGTGCCCCAAGCAGGGAGACTGTTGAGGGCCTTAGAGACATCTAGAAACTATAGGCAGGGCAGACAATCTCAGGAATTTGGCACCCTGTCAGTTGGTCTTACTTTGGAATATATGCTCCTAAATGTAACAGAGATAGACTCATTTATAATTTCCCTACATATGGTTCTTCTGCCCCTTTTACTTGAAACTATAATTAGCACTATATTTATTAAATATGTGTCCTAGAGACTTAAATCTTCTGTCTGTTCATATGCTGGTTGAGCCCTGAATCTCAGCAGAGTTGCAACACCTACTGTCCAGTTCATTGGATTCACCCAGGATATCTGAAAAAGAATTATGATGGACAATGCCTATTCCCCAAAACAGAGAGTATCCACTACTACAAGCAAGACATATTCATTCCTGTGCCCAATGGGAACTAAGCCCTCTCAATCAGAAACACAGTGGGTATTATGATCCCCAAATCCTCAAGGTTGAGGAATGAACAAACATAAGGGGGGCAGTGCAATTATGGGCTCAATTATCCTTATGATTTTTCTAGCAATTGAAGAACTTATATCATTGATATAAAGGCAGTGGTCATCAGAGGTTCTGTGGGGAGGATGAAGGAAGAATAGGTGTAACATGGGGGCATTTTTAAGACATTGGAATTGTTCTGAATGACATTGCAATGACAGATACAGACCATGATACATTTTGTCAAAACCTATTAAAATGTGCAGTGCAAAATGTAAAGTATTATATAAAGTATTGACCATGGTAAGTAGCAATGCTTCAATATGTGTTCATCAACTGTTACAAATGTACTACAGTCATGAAAGATGTTGTTAATGGGAAAAAGTATTGGAGGGGGAGGGGTAGGATATATGGAAAT
>JAQZBX010080908.1:0-13753 GCA_029593785.1 Cabassous unicinctus | reverse complement strand
CAGTTTTAAAGACTTTTGAAAAAATATCAAAGAAGTGCTGTGAAAAAAAAAAAACAATAGGCAAGAGAGAGAAATTAGCCATCAGAGTAAATTCACTAACATATTCAGATGCCTAGATATCAGCAAAAATTTACAAGCCTTACTAGGAAATAGGAAGAGATGTCCCAGTCAAAGGAACAAACCTAATATCCTGAGAGGTACAGGATTTAAGACAATAGATCAATGATAATCAGAGAGCTCTCCAAAATCAACTTAAAGAATTGAAAGAAAATATGACTAAAAAGATAAAGGATATTAAGAAGACACTGAGTGAGTATAAAGTACAATTTGAAAGCTTGCAGAGAAAAGTAACAGAACTTATGGGAATGAAAGGCAAAATGGATGAGAGTAAAAATATGTTAGAGTGGAGCAGATGTGGCTCAAGCAGTTGAGCTCCTGGCTCCCATATGGAAGGTCCTGGGTTTTGTTTCCAGTGACTCCTAAAGAAGACAACCAAACATCAAGCAAAAACAATGAGCATACAATTAGCAAAAACAAGGAGCATTGAGCAAAAAACTGAGCAGACAATGAGCAAAAATAAAATGATCAGCGAGTGGATGTGTCTCTAACAGTTGAGCATCCACCTTATATGTGGAAGACCCAGGGTTTGGTTCCCAGGGCCTCCTAAAGAGAAGTAAAATGCAGAATGAGCATACAATGAACAAAAACAATTAGCAGACAATGAGCACAAACAACGAGCAAAAAAACGAGAAGACTAAGGAACCATCTCAGGTGGGAAAATGATTTTAAAAGATATAAAAAAAAGATATTAAAAAATATATTAGCAGCATATAAGAACAGATGTGAAATGCTCGAAGACAGAATTAGTGATTTTTTTTTATTTTAATTTTGAATGCTATTCTTACATCTTTATTTCATGCTTTATCATGTAGACACAAACATTTTGAATTAACAAATTTTATGTTGTTGGTTGTATTTTCCCTAACTTTACTTCCCCAGCTCTTCTTCCCTTCAGGTTATTTCAAAGGCAAGTGCTTCCAGACTTTCAAGAAAGAGATCATCCATATTTTGTTCAATCTCTTTCACTATTTGTATATCACTTATAACAATGCTACCATCCACATATTAAAAGGTATTAATATGGGGGAGAGGAAAGGGGGAGGATGTTGGTTATATGGGAGTCTGATGTATTCTGTGTGTGACTTTGCTGTCACCTAAAACTTCTTTAAAAATAAAATGAAAAATAGTGAGACACTGGGGAATGAAAGGAGGAAGGTGCCAAGGTACAGACTGTAAACCAGATATTGCAGTTATGAAAGACAAAAGGCCAGAATTAGTGATTTTGAAGATAAAACATCTAAACTGGAAAAGACAGGAAAACAGAATGGGAAGAGAGTGGAAAAAATGGAACCGGTTCTCAGGAAATACATGACAATGCAAAATGCACGAATATACAAATTATTAATGTCACACAAGGAAAAGAGAATGGAAAGCAGGGAGAAAGAATATTTGAAGTAATAATGACTGAAAACTGCTAACTTTATAAAAGACATAAATATCAGCAAGAAAGACAATACACCCCAAACAGAATAAATCTGAATGAATCTACCCAGAGATACTTGATGGTCAGAATGACAAATATCAGAGACAAAGAGAGGATTCTAAAAGCAAGAGAAAAGCAAAGCACCACATACAAGTGAACCTCAATAAGTGTCTAGCTCTCATCAGAAACTTTGAAGGGAAGAAGAAAGTGGTAAGATGTATAAAAAGTACTGAAAGAGAAAACCTGCCACTCAAGAATTCAGAATCCAGCAAAAATTGTCTTTCAAAAATGAAGGTGATAGTCACATCTTATTCAAATATTAACTCAAAGTGCTTCAGGTATCTAAAAATAAAAGCAACAATTATGAATCTCCTGAAAGAAAAGATCATCTTCAAAATATTGTGGTAAGTGGTAGTTTCTTAAACTTTACACTTAAAGCACAAGTAACAAAAGAAAAAACAGAAAAATGTAGCCTCCTCAAAATTAAACACTTTTGCACCTCAAAGTATTCTGCTAAAAAGGTGAAAAGGCACTCTAATCAATTGGAGAAAATATCTGGCAATCACATATCTGATAAGAGTTTAAGATCCATGATATATATACACAACACAACAATTTAAAAAAAGACAAACTATCCAATTAAAACATGAGCTAAAGACTTGAAAAGACAAGTGTCTAAAGAAGAAATACAAATGGCAAAAAAAGACATGAAAAAATGTTCAACATCACTAGTGACTAGAAAAATGCAAATCAAAACTAAAATGAGATGTCATTTCACACTTATTAGACTGGCTGCTATTAAAAAGTTGAAATACTGTAATTGTTTGAGAGGATGTGGAAAGATAAGAATGCTTATTCACTGTTGTTGGGAATGTAGAATGATACAGCCATTGTTGAAGACTGTTTCGCAGTTCCTAAGGAAATTTAATATAGACTGGCCATGGAACCCATCAATACCATTGCCTAATATATAGCAATAGAGAGTGTCTGCAACTGCAAGAAAGGTAGCTTCATCGATTTACCCCATGGGATAGAAGCAGCCTGTCAATTAGAAACAATCTTCAAGTTTGGGGAATGAACAATGGACTAAAGTAGACTTATTATTTTACTATAGACTTATTATTATTCTAACAATGGAAAACATGTATTATTGATGTAAAGGCAGTGTCCACTCAAGATTCTGAGGGATAGTAGATAGAAGAATAGTGTAATATTGGAGCATTTTCAGGGCATTGGATTTGTCCTGCATGACATTGTGGTGCCCAATGCAGTCCATTGCATATTTTGTCATAAGTTGAAGAATTCTGCTGGATGCAGTGTGAACTATGGGGTGGAGTGTGGTCCTTGGTTTGTACCAATGTTTCAATATGGGATCATCAATTGTAACAAATGAACCACACTAATGAAGGATGTTATTGTGGGAATGTGTGGGAGGGAGTAATGAGGCATATGGGAATCCCTTATATTTTTTAAGTAACATTTCTCTAAAGCTTTTAAAAAAATAAATAAATAAATAAATTCGAATGATTAGTAAGATTAGAAAAAACAACTAATCATCTATATGTTGTCTACAAGAAACTCACCTCAGATATAAGGACACAACCAATTTAAAAGTGAAAGTTTGGAAAAAGATATTCTATGGAAATAGTAACCAAAAAAGAGCAGGAGTAGCGATACTAATATTGGACAAAATAGATTTTAAGTGCAAAAGAGTTTATAAGGGATGAAGAAGGCCATTATATATTGATAAAAGTATAAATTCACCAAGAAGAAATTAGTATACTAAATATTTACAGACCTAACCTGAGTACCCCAAAAGACATGAGGCACACACTGACAAAGCTGAAGGGAGAAATAGAAATCTTTAAAATAATAGTTGTTTTCTTCAATAAACCACTCTCAATATTGAATAGAACATTTGGACAGAGGATAAATAAAGAAACAGAGAATTTGAATAGTATGATAAATGAACTAGATCTAACAGACATCTACATTGCACCCCAAAGTAGCAAGACATACATTCATTCCATGGATCATTCTACAAGATAGTCTATATGTTGGGTCAAAAGACAACTCTCAATGATTTTAAAAGGATTGAAGTACACAAAATACTTACATTGATCAAAATGGAATGAAGCTGGAAATCAATAATGAATGGAAAAAAGGAGAAATATATAAATATATGATGATTAAAGAACAAACTCTTAAATAATTTACAGGTCGAAGAAGAAATTGCAAAGGTTTCAGGAAATATCTTGAGATAAATGAAAATGAGAACAGAAGAAATCAAAACCTATGGGACACTGCAAAGGCACTGCTGAGGAGAGAATTTATGGCCCTCAAAGCTAACATTAAAAAAGAAGAGCTAAATTTGAAGATCTAACTGTATAACTGGAGGCACTAGAAAAAGAAGAGTAAACTAATCCCAAACCAAGTCAAAGGAAATAAATATAATAGTAAAGATCACAGCAGAAGTAAATGAAATTGAGAAAAAAAAATAGAAACAAAACCACCAAAATTTGGTTCTTTGATAAAATCAACAAAATTGGAAATCACTTAGCTAAACTAACAAAGAAAAAGAGAGAAGTTGCAAATAAATAAAATCAGAAATGAGAGGGGGAACATTATTCCACAGAAATAAGAATGATCATAAGAGGATAAAAAACTATATACCAAAAAAAAAAAAAAAAAGACAATGTGGAAAAGATGGACTAATTCACAGATTCATGCAAACCACCTATCCTGACCTTAGGAAAATAGAAGGCAGTCATTTTTGATGACTGAAGCAGTCATCAAATATCTCCCAAATATGAATACCCTGAGACCAGATGGCTTCACAGGTGAATTCTACTAATCATTCAAATATGACCTAATACCAATCTTGCTCAAGCTCTTCCAAAAAACTCAACAAGAAAAATCCTACCAAAGTCATTCCATGAAGCCAACATCACCCTAATACTGAAACCAGTTAAAGATGCCATGAAAAAAGATAATTACAGATATATATCCCTAGTGAATATAGATGCAAAAAATCTCAACAAAATACCTGCAAACAGAATCCAAAAGCACATTAAAAGAATTATACACCATGATCAAGGGGGTTTTATCCCAGTTATGGAAGGGTGGTTCAATACAAGAAAGTCAATTAGTGTAATAAACCACATTGATAAATTAAAGGAGAAAAATCACATGAGCCTCTCGATTTATGCAGAAATGGCATTTGACAAAACCCAGCACCCTTTCTTGAAAAAAAATATTCAAAAGATAGGAATAGAAGGAAGCTTTCTCAATATGGTAAAGTGCATATATGAAAAACCTACAGCAGCACTGTATTTCATGGTGAAAGACTGAAAACTTTCCCACTGAAATCAAGAACAAGACAAGGATGCCCACTATCACCATTATTATTCAATATTGTGCTAGAGGTTCTAGCTAGAGCAATTAGGCTAGATAATTAAATAAAATGCACCCAAATAGGAAAGAAAGGAGTAAAATTTCACTCTTCACTGATGGAATGATGCTATATCAGATAATCCTGAAAAATCCACAACAAAGCTACAAGAATTAATAGACCAGTTCAGCAAAGCGATGGGATACAAGATGAATAGGCAAAAATAATAGTATTTCTTTATACTACTGATGTATAATCTGAGGAGGAAATCAGAAAAAAATTCGATTTATAATAGCAACTAAAACAATCAGATATTTAGGAATAAACTTAACCAAGGACATAAAATACCTGTATTCAGAAAACTACAAAATATTGGGAAAATAAACTGAAGAAATTAAATAATTGGAAGGACATTCCGTGTTCATGGATTAGAAGACTTAATATTGTTAAGATGTCAATCCTACCCAAATTGATTTACAGATTCAATGAAATCCCAACAAAAATCCCAACAGTCATTTTTGCAGAAACTGAAAAGCCAAATCAAATTTATTTGGAAGGGTAGTGGCCCTAAATAGTAAAAAATGTCTTAAAAAAGGAATGAAGTTGGTGTACTCTCACTTCCTGACTTTAAAGTGTATTATTTAGGTACAGTGGTAAAAGCAGTGTGGTACTGGTGTAAAGATTGGTGAATGGAACTGATGAGAACTTAGAAATTGAGCCTCACACCTACAATCAAGTCATTTTTGACAAGGCTATTAAGTCCATTCAGCTGGACCAGAAGAGTCTATTCAATAAGTGGTGATGGGAGAACTAGATAGTCATATCTGAAAGAAAGAAAGAAGACCCTTATCTCACACCTTAAACAAAAAACTCAAAATGGATCAAAACTTAAATATAAAAAGATCAATTTTAAGACTCTTAGAAGAAACTGTAAAACATCTTCAAGATCTTGTTGTATGTGGTAGTGTCTTAAGCCTTACATCCGAAGCATGTATGAGAAGCAAAAGAAAAAAATAAATAAATGGGACCTCCTCAAAGTTAAACATTTTTCCAGCTCAAAGGACATTGTAAACAGATTGAAATGTCAGCCAACTCAATGGGAGAAAATATTTGGCAATCACATACATGATATGTGCTTTATATCCATGATATATAAAGATATCATACAACTCAACAATGAAAAGACAAAATATCTGCATATAAAATGGGCAAACAACTTGAAAAGTCAATTATTCAAAGAAGAAAATACAAATGTTGAAGAAACACATGAAAAAAATGTTCAACATCACTAGAGATTAAGGAAATGCAAATTAAAATTACAATGAGATATCATTTCACACCTGTTAGACTGGCCATTATTAAAAAGTTGGAAAACTGTAAATGGAGAGGATGTGGAGATATAGGAACCCTTATTCACTGTTGGTGGGAATGTGGACTCATATAGCTACTGTTGAAAACTGTTTGGCAGTTCCTAAGGAAGTTGAATATAGACTTACCATGGGACCCTGCAATACCATTGTTACATATATACCCAGAAGAACAAAGCAGTGACACAACTAGACATCTGCACACTGATGTTCATAAAAGATGGAAACAACCCAGGTATCCATCAACTGATGAATGGATAAACCAATTGTGGTATATACAGACAATGGAATGTTATGCTGTAGTAAGAAGCAATGAATTCGTGAACCATATGACAACATGGATGAACCTTGAGGACATTATGTTGAGTGAAGCAAGCCAGACACAAAGGGACAAATACTGTTAAAAAAAAAACAAACATTTAACCCTTCAAAGAAAAGTAAATAGTAAATGTGCTGCAAAAATGTAATGTGAATTAATAAGAAAAATGTCTTAGAAAATAATATTATCAATAAAGTTTAGAAAAAAAATTTTTAAAAAGGAAATAAAATTATTTAGCGTATTGGTGCTCACTTGCCACAAGCCTTGTTCTGGCTTGTATCTTATCCTTTTGTTTAAATTAATTATTGAATTTTATTGACTCACTTCTGAATTTCTTTTGTACTAAGGTCTCCAGTCATATGCATTAAGACCCACCCTGATTGAATTTGGCCTAATCTTAATAGGATATTCAAAGATCTTATTCACAAATGAGTTCACACCTTAACTAATAATAACATGTACCAAGGTCCTACTTACAAAAGTGTTCACACTTGCAGGAAGGAAGTTATGGCTTGAGCATAACTATATGGGGCACATAATCCAATCCCCAGAATCATAACCAGCCTGGAACTAAAGAGATAGAGATGGGACAAAATGAAAGAAAAATGAGGTCATGGGAGAACCATGGAAGCAGAGGTCAGGGAAGAAGAGATTTCCTCATCAAGAGAGAAGGCCTTCCATCCAGTGGGTGAATAGGCCAGGGCTTGTGCCCAGCATGTGGAAAGGCAGGCCTTCTGCCCAGTTTAATAGAGACAGTGGGTATATGCCCCAGTATTTGAAATGAGCAGGTCACTGCTCAAGTGCTTGGGAAATGCGGGGCTGCTACTTCAATGGGCCCAAATGACAAAGCAAAAATCACAGATAAACCTCAGACCTTGGAAAAGAATGGAGTTAGCCCTACTGGATATTGTACTTGCTTGGGCTACATGACATGTGTTTCCTTCCAATTTCTTCCTTCAGAAATGGAAATGCCCTTTCTACATCTGTCCTACTATTGCATTTTAGAAGTAAGCAGTTTCCATGAAACATGGGGTAAAGTTCATTCAGAGAAACAAAGATAAATATTGACAGCAGAATTTTAACTGGGATTGATATAAAGCAGGGGTTCTTAGCATTTTTTTGTTCTATTGACCCCTTTGCCAGTTAGGTGAAAACCATGGACCCCTTACCAAGTCCACACTATACTGTGTATTATTTAATAAATATATCACACCCACACCAACACATTCCCACAAGAATAACAGTTTATTTTTTATTTAAATTGAAGCTTACAGACTCCTTGTTAAGAAGCCCTGATATAGAGGCAGTGATCACAAGAAGTTTTGAGGGGAGGGAGTGGGAAGAAAAGGTGTAATATGGAGGCATTTTGGGGACATTGGAATTGTCATTCATGACAATGCAATGACAGATACAGTCTGTTATTCATTTTGTCATAACCTATAAAATTGCATGAGGCAGAGTATAAACTGCAATATAAAATATAGTTCATAATTAGTAGCAATGCTTCATTATGTTTGCATCAATTTTAACAAATATACCAAACTAATGAAAGATGCTGTTAATGTGGGAAGGTGTAAGAGGGGGAAGGGGAGGGGTATATGTGAATTCCCTATACTTTTTATATAATATTTGTAATCAAAAGATTCTTTAAAAAATTAAATAAAACATGTATATAGAATTACATTTGATGGAACAGATGCTGCTCACATGGTTGAGCACCTGCTTCCCACATGGGAGGTTCAGTTCCTGATGCCTTCTAAAAACAAATAAAACAGGGAACAGATGTGGCTCAAGCGGTTGGACGTTTGCCTCCCACTGGGAGGTCCTGGGTTTTGTTCCCAGTGCTTTCTAAAGAAGACAAGCAGACACAGTGAGAAGACACAGCGAACAGAAAATGAGCAGACAAACAAGGGAGCCATTCTGGGGAGGTGGGAGAACAAGCAAAGAAACAAAAATAACAACTCAGAGGAACCAACATGGCTCAGTGGTTGAACACCGGCTTCCCACATATGTATTCCTGGGTTCAATCCCTAGGGCCTGTACTATCAAAAAAAAAATTACATTTGATACAAATAACTTACATAAATGAAGATAAATTAAAGAATATTGAAGTCACACAAAAGAGGGAGTAATTCATTATGACAAGGTCCATAGTATAAAAGTGCTAAATGAAATCTTTAAGGGAAAATACAGTAAGTTTTGAATATATGGACATACAAAAAGGAAAGAACAGCACCAGAAATGGTAAAAATATCAACAAATATGTGATAATTTTGCTCTTCATGTATATTTAAAGTGATATATTATCATATGAAGTCATACTGCAAGGAATAAATATGTATAATATAAGCTCCAAATCAAAATCAAATTTAGAAAATAATATATATATTTATATATAGCTAAAAGCCAGTAAGAGGATAATTCAAATGTAGCCTGAAAAAGATGAAATAGAAAACAAAGAATAGAGCAAAGAAAAAGAAAAAAATACAGTACAGTATATTTAACATTTAAAAACACCTATAATTAAAATTAATTTAAATAGTAAAACACCACAATTAAAAGGCAGAGAAACTGTGTTAGGATTAAATAGTAAGCCACTATTCTTTGCTACCTTCAAGAAATTCACTTTAATCTCAAGACCCAAATAGTGTAAAAGTAAAAGTATATGTGAAGATATATATGCTAACACAAACCTTTTAGAGGTGTATTGGTTATATTAATAACTAAAAATGTAGACGTTGAAGCAAACAGCAGACATAAAGGATGTTATTTCATACTGATGAAAGAGTCAATTAATGAAGATGACATTAAAGTATGTAGGATTAACACAGAAAAAAAAAAAAAAGCAGAGGAGCTTCAAAAGACATAAAGCAAACTGACAGAATGGCTAGGAGAAATAGACATATGAAGACTTAAACTCAGAGACTTCAATATCCCTCTACTCTTCTGATACCTGAGGTGAAAAAGCACATTCTGTGCAGTTTCAGCATTTTGAACTTTGTGCAGACTTCTTTATGGCCCAGAATGGGCTATAATTTAGTAAATTACCAAAGCTTATTTGAAAAGAAAATATATTTTGCAAATTTAGGATAGAGTGTCATATGAATGTCAATTTGAGCAAGTTAGTAAATTATGTACTCAACTCTTCTATTAATCCTTACTTTT
Organism: Cabassous unicinctus; assembly: GCA_029593785.1. Classification (NCBI taxonomy): domain Eukaryota; kingdom Metazoa; phylum Chordata; class Mammalia; order Cingulata; family Chlamyphoridae; genus Cabassous; species Cabassous unicinctus. The sequence continues at coordinate 3,968 of JAQZBX010080908.1, read as the reverse complement.
TATGATGTTCTATGAGTTGTAGTGAGCCATATCTCAAACTGTTTAAATAGGATGGTATTTTTTTTATTTCCCCATTTTATTTTAATAAATCCTTCATGTATTGCTATGCTATATAATTATGTGTGTACAATGTTATGCCACTTCATTTGAATAAATATTTCAAAATAAGTTCTCTAAATTCTAAAGGAAATGATCACAATATTCTTTAAGACATTGGTGTCCAAATTAAATTGTACATTATGATTGTTTACATATCACCAGCTACTATATATGTTACGTATATTTAAAATATATCTAAAATATATATTTGGTGTCTGATCGTGTCCTATTTTTAATTAGAAAATTTGTAGGATTACAGAAAAAAAACATGCAGAAAATACAGAATTCTCATATTTCCCGTTATTATTTACACCCGCATTACTGTGGTACCTATGTTACTACAGATGAAAACATATTATAATTATACCATTAACTGTAGTCCATAGTTTACATTGGGATTCACTGTGTCATACAGCACTACATTGCTGCTGTTGTTAGTTTTAATTTTTATTCTAGTAATATTTATATTACCTAAAATTTTCCATTTTAATCACAATACATTTCTACAATTACTGATAAATAGATAATGTATATGTGTTCATACATATATATGATGCAATATACCCTGCATGACTTTAATTTAAATGGTATATAATAAAAATTGTGCAGAAAATATCAAAATTTTCAAATATTATAATTCATTAACTAACAATATATCAGTGCCTTGTGAAAACATCAATCTTGGAAGTAGCAGAAGAGGTGGTACTGATTTTAATGAGTGACAATCATGGCCCTAATTTACAAAATTGAACTGTAATATCACAGTGATTATATGTAAAAATAAATGTTTTGGAAATTTATTTATCAAATATAACAAAATATTTTTTGTCAGCCATTATAGAATTCTGCTCCTAATTCAAGGGTTACTCTAGGAGTTATATGTCCTAATATATTAGACACATATAAAAACCCACAATATAAATACATAATTTCACTGATTCATTATCTTCACATATCATAAGGTGGAAATAGGAAATATTTACCTCACTTTGGTATATTTTGTATAGAAAATTTAAAACCTGACAACAAAGTTTTAATTCTAATATTTCTAAACATGTTACTGATCTCCTGTTTTGTAAATATTTTTCTTTACATTGAGCAGAAGTAATTCTTATTTAAAATTTGATCTTCCACATGATGAAATATATGGAAATACCTTTGACTTCAATTACCAATCACACCTTACTCAGATACATTTTATTCAGACTAAAATCTTTAATATAACTTTATGGCTACTTTTCTGACATTTCTATATATGTATTTGGATCATTTTAACTAAATGATGAATGACAGATACCCTCTGACTCTTATACGTGCACAAAAAATTCAAAGAATATGAAGGTCTAGTATGTATTTTCTGGGGCTCTCTAAGTTTAAAGAAGGATATGTGGAAACAGAATTCCTTTTCAAAAGACACGCATTTTTGCAATGGTGTTTCAGGTACCAGAGAATGTTCATTTTTTGAAGGGGAAATCTCAAAGTAAAATACAATCATGTTGTTACTATGCTGACACACAATGCAATGACTGTCCCTGTAAATTCATGTCATGTCTCTTAAAGCCTTAAATAGGAAAGAAGTTTAACTTTGAGGCATTTTCAACTCATCTCATTCAAATAAGAGTTTCTTGAAATAATTATTCTATTGTTTTCCTGAATAAACACTCTCCTCATAACTGTCTTTACAGACTCTTTTATCTGCTTGTTTCTAAGACTATAGATTATAGGGTTCAAGAAAGGAGGGACCATACAATAGAACAAAGAGGTGACCATGTTCTGAATTGTAAGTAAGCTGGAGGTTGGCTTCACATACACAGCAACACCTGAACTGACAAAGACAGTCACTATGAAGATGTGAGGGACACAGGTGGAAAGGGCCTTTCTTCATTACCCTCTTGTGGGAAACTTGAGCACAGTAGAAAATATATGACTATAAGACATGGTGATGAATGCAAGGAAGACACCAACAATCAGCACTGCAGAGACAAGAATTAAAATTTCATTGCATAAGATCTCAGAGCAGGAGAACTTCAACAGAGAGGGAACATCACAGAAAAACTGATGGAACATGTTGGACTGACAGAAGGACAGTCAGAAGGTATTGCCAGTGTGAAACCCAGTGTAGGCCAGACCACTGAATATGGAGGCCAGAGTCATCAGGAAACAGACCTGAGGGTTCATGATCAAAAGGTAATGGTGGGGCTGGCAGATGGCCCCAAAGTGGTCAAGGGCCATGATGGTGAGCAACAGAAATTCTGTACAAGCAAACAAAAGAATGAGGAAGATCTGAGCTACACATACAACCCTGGGGATAGCTCTGTTGTCAATCAGGAAAATTATATATGCCTTGGGAATAGTGACAGAAATGTAGCACATGTCTGAGACAGACAGATTCATAAGGAAGAAGTCCATGGGGGTATGAAGACTCTAGTTGAGGGTGGTTACTGCGACAATGAGAAAGTTTCCTGACAGGGTTACCAAGTACATCAATAGGAATAGCATGGCATGTAAGACTGTATTCTCCCACACATCAGAAAATCTTGTTAGCAGGAATTCAGTTTACCATGGTAGAGTTGGGCATTTTTAGGGTAATTTGCTGTGGATGTGGTGACCTGAAGGCAAAAAATCCCTAAAAAAACACGGAGAACAAAACAGGAGGAAAAATATTATACTAATGATATTTATAGGCTCATGTTTATCTAATTTTTCTCTGTATTGTTTGGTAGTAAAACATAACATAATATTGCCTCATGCTTCTTTAGTTTCCCTGTCAAATACATAATTTTTAGGAGAATGTTAGCATTAAAATCTAATCTTTAAGAGCTACTGCCAATATTGACATAAATTTCTATAATTTAATAGCTGTAAAATAAGTATATTGGAGTTCAAAAATTTGCCTGGTGGATTTATTCAGTTAATATAGCTAATTTCTACACACCAGATTCTTCAGAAATATTCTCTCTCATCTCTCAGAAAGTCTGGTGGCCACTGCCTTTAAATCAATGATAAGAGTTCTTCCATTGCTAGAATAATAATGTCTATAGTTGAATAATAATGTCTACTTTAGTCCATTGTTCATTCCCCAGTCTTGACATCCCAGCTGCCAAGTATTATAGGAGCCTCTTTTCAATCACAGTGATCCAGAGCTGAAATGTCACTACATTTGTTTCCTACATCTTGAATAATAAGTGGACCATTAGAATTATTCAAAACCATTTTCCATATTGCTCTATACTTTTGTATTTCTCAGACTTGCCCAACAATATACAATGACTTCAACTCAGAACAACCAATTTTAATCTATAATGTAATCAATCCAGGAGTATAAATACTTGTTTCACCAGCATTTTCACCACATCAACGTACCTGTATATCCATTTAAAAATCCTAAGAGATTTTGTCATAATAAAACAAGAATCTCAATATAATATAATTCCTGAATATTTTCACTGATATTATCCATAGTCTTATGGTCCATGGAACTATCCATATCTAAGGCTAATTTGAATGCCCCAGTAATCCTTCTCTCTCCTGTTTCATTGATGTCAATATTTCCTATTAAATTCTAAGTTTTGTTTTTCATCCTTCTCCATGCACTTCTTGAATTTTCATGAACTCAGTTCCCACTGTGCAAAAAGTCCATTTCTAAAATTCTGATCCATTAATTTTCTAACTTACTTTCTTCCTGTTTCTATTCACTAGCCCTTTCCAAAGGGTGTATTTTCCATCAATCTCAGTAATTTTATGAAATCTAACAATGAGACTCTGACAGCATCTAATCATCTCATTTCAATAACAACTTTATCAGAATTTCAAGTGGCTCTCAGCTTCCCCCCACCCCCACCTCCCACCCCCATTATCAGCTTTTGGAA